>PISX010005092.1:66167-111784 GCA_004024625.1 Mellivora capensis | reverse complement strand
TGGTTTTTTTTTTTTTTTTAAGATTTTATTTATTTATTTGACAGACAGAGATCACAAGTAGGCAGAGAGGCAGGCAGAGAGAGAGGAGGAAGCAGGCTCCCTGCTGAGCAGAGAGCCCGATGTGGGCCTCGATCCCAGGACCCTGAGATCATGACCCGAGCCGAAGGCAGAGGCTTAACCCACTGAGCCACCCAGGCGCCCAGCCCCCCACACTGTTTTAATTGATGTAACTGTGTTTTGATGTCTGATGCTGGACATTTCCCATTATTAGTTTCTACATATAGAAGATTGTATTTTTCACATGTGGCCACAAAAGTATTTCTGGTTTCACAGACTATTCCAGAATTTTGCCACTTCCCCATCAAGAGATGGAATCTATTTCCTGTCCCCTCGAAGCCCAGAAGGTCTTTGTAACTATTTCAGTGAATGGAATGCAGTGGAAGTGATGCTGTATGACTTCCAAGTCTGGGTTAGAATAAGTGATACAGTTTCCTCTTTGCTCTCTCTCAGGACACTCACTCTTGGAACCCAGCCACCATGTTGTTAGGAGGCCAAGCAGCCACATGGAAAAGTCATGTGTAGGTTGCTGGTGACAGCCAGCATCAATCACTGGGCTTGTGAGTGAGTGAGCCATTGGACAGTTCTAGCCTCTAGTCTTTAAGCTGCTCCAGCTGACACCGAACAGAGTTCCCATAGAGCCCTGTCCAAATTACAGATTTGTGAACAAAAGTAGTGTTACCATTGCTTTAAACAACTAAGTTTTGGTGGTGGTTTGTTACACAGCAAGAGATAACTGAAACACTATGAATTTACTTTTCCAGGTTAGTTTTAGAAACAGCTTATAGGTTTCCTAAAAAATCCTCTACCCCTCTAGGGTAACATTTCTGGTAAGTATCCTCCATGCCCATTTCCCTGTTCATACAAACAAGTCCACCTAACCAGAAGTTTTTGTTCAATTTTTTTCTTAAAAATGGGCATTATACTATTCTCTTATATATATAACTCTGTAACTTAATTTGTTTACTTAACATACTGTTGTACGTATTCCTCTAAGTCAGGTAGTGTTTAGATCAGAGAGTTTGCTAGTCCTTAAAAATCAGTAAGTCAGGAAAGGGACTCCTAATGGTGTGCCAGAGAATGGCCGGAAGCAGATATTTAGGACATGGAGTAGGGCAATCCAATGCTTGGAAGATGCAAGGAGAGTGATCCTCAATAATTCCTGGGATAAATGCAATTACCTGAGGTTATCCTTAAAGACTTACCCAATCGCGGGGCACCTGGGTGGCTCAGTGGGTTAAAGCCTCTGCCTTCGGCTTAGGTCATGATCCCAGGGTCCTGGGATCGAGCCCTGCATCGGGCTCTCTGCTTGGCGGGGAGCCTGCTTCCTCCTCTCTCTCTGCCTGCCTCTCTGCCTACTTGTGATCTCTGTCTGTCAAATGAATAAATAAAATCTTAAAAAAAAAAAAAAGACTTACCCAATCGCAATGGCGGGAGGGATAACCATGCTAAAAGGACCAGTGATGGGTGGACACTTTCCAAGACTCTGTCAATCCTTTGTCATGTGGACGGGGGCTACAGCTTTTCTGGGGATGTCTCTGAGCTCAGCAAACTCTCTAGAACTTTCTGGATAGTGTCCTAAACCAACTTGTGGAGGTGACCATGGTGTTAGAAGAAGCAGCTAGTGCCACACTAGACTTTGGCACAGTAAGCTCAGTTTTGCTCTTCATACTCCTCTAGCCTGGGGCTGGGGTATGGAGAGGAATCTGTGTGTGTACAACAGAGATGGATCAGAATAGGTACGGCAGGAATTAGGGAAGTTTGGGTCACATACTGCTGGTGCCTGTGGCATCTGGGACAGGAGGGACTCTCTTCTTTTTGGAGTGTCTGTTTCAGTGATGAAGGATCAGAAGTAGTGAAATGAAACCAGGACCAGGATACAGGTGAACAGTATTTTTTTTAAAAGTTTTTATTATGAAAAATGTTCAAACATACAAAAGGAGAAGGAAGAATATAATGCCCCGCATGCATATACCTAATATTCTGCTTTAAGAGTTATTTTTAGAAGATTTTATTTATTTATTTGACAGAGAGAGAGATCATAAGTAGGCAGAGAGAAGGGGGGAAGCAGGCTTCCCGCTGAGCAGAGAGCCCGATGTGGGACTCGATCCCAGGACCCTGAGATCATGACCTGAGCCAAAGGCAGAGGCTTAACCCACTGAGCCACTCAGGCGCCCCCTGCTTTAAGAATTATTAATGTCTCCTCAATCTTGTTTTATCTGCATCTCTTCCATTCTCCAACTCACTCTAGGTCGTTTTAATGGAGACACTCATTATATCTACACCTGTATATAATTTAGTTTTCATGTAAATACTTCAGTATGGCCAAGAAATAAAGACTCTTTTTTTAAAAAGATTTTATTTTTTTATTTGTCAGGGAGAGAGCACAGGCAGGGAGAGTGGCAGGCTGAGCATGCAGAGGGAGAAGCAGACTCCCCACTGAGTAGGGAGCCTGAAATTGGCCTCGATCCCAGGACCCTGGGATCATGACACCAGCTGAAGGTAGAAGCTTAACCAACACCCAGGCACCCCCAATTATTATTCTTTTTGAAACTCAAATTGTTCTATCTTTGGCCAGTGGAAGCTCCTTCAAGTTGACTCACGTGATATTTTTTTTCTTTGGAGAGAATTGTGGATTCACGTGTAGTTGCAAGAAATAATACTGAGGGAGCTCATGAACCCTTCACACAGTTTGCCCTGATGGTGTACCTTGTGTAACCACAGCACAATATCAGAACCAGGAAACTGACTGACATTGATACAATGCACCAAATTTACTCGGGTTTCACCAGCTTTGCACACACTCACTTACATGTATGTGTATGTATATTTATCATACAATTCTTATCATATTGTAGGTGTGTGTAACCATCATTTCAGTCAAACTACACACCAGTTTCATCACTACAAGGATCCTCTGTGTAGACTTTTATAGACAATCCCCCTCGCCCAGTGCCATCCTTAAGCCCTGGCAAGCACTGATCTGTTCTCCAGTTCCATACTTTAAAAAAAATATATTTTATTTATTTGACAGAGGGAAATCACAAGTAGGCAGAGAGGCAGGCAGAGAGAGAGGGGGAAGCAGGCTCCCTGCTGACGTGGGATTTGACCCCAGGACCCTGAGATCATGACCTGAGCTGAAGGTAGAGGCTTAACTAACTGAGCCATCCAGGTGCCCCAGTTCCATACTTTAAAAAAATTTTTTTAAATTTATTTCTTTTAGGAGGGGAGGGGCTATCCAGGTGCCCCTCCAAACCTATACTTTTGTTATTTCATGAATGTTCTATAAATTGAATCATACTATATGTAACTTCTTGAGATTGGCTCCCCTCCCTCAGCATAATTCCCTTGAGATTCATCCAGATTGCTGTGTGTACCAGTAGTTAGTTCCTCTTTATTGCTGAGTGTTATAGACCATGGTATGGATATAGCAGTTTAGCCATGAATCCACTGAAAGACATTTGGATGGTTTCCAGTTTGGAGCTATTATGAGTTAAGCTGCTATGAACAAATCTATACAGTTTTTTGTGTGAACATACATATTCTGGGATATATGCCCCAAAGTAATTGCTGGGTCATATAAGTACATGTTTGGTCATTTTAAATTTTTTAATATTTTTTTTGCTCAAGCCTGAGGGTTATTTTGTCTTTTAAGGTGACTTTGCTTATTTCTTCCTTGATGTGGCCTCTTCTGTCCCTCTAGCTGTGCGGTTTGTTCCGTCAGTCCTCAGGTCCAGTTCTTGGGTATTCAGAATGATTTGATAGCTATCTAGCTGTGTTCAGGGGACAAGGCAAGCAAGCCTAGGTTCTTTCCACTATGCCACCATCTTAGCTCTCCCCCCTGCATGTTTGGTCTTTATAAGGGACTGCCCAAGTATTTTCCAGAATGGCTATACCATTTTATATTTTCACCAGCAATGTATGAACAATCCAGTCTTTCCACATTTGCCAACATTTTGTATTATCACCATTTTCTATTTTAGCCATCCTGATGGGTGTGTAGTGGTATCACATGGTTTTAATTTCCCTAATGGCCAGTGATGTTGGTTATCTTTTCATGTGCTTACTTGCCATCTTTATATCCTCTTTGGTATAATGTCTGTTCATGTGTTCTGCCCATGATCAATTTGGAATTTTTGGGTTTTTACTGTTGAATTTCGGGAGTTTTTCAGGTAGTCTAGATATCAGGCTTTTGCCCATGTCCTTTAGACATAACCCCTGTAGTCTTCATAGTTTCCATGCTTTCTGGTATGGTAAGTGAGGTTCATTTGGTCGAATGGAATTTTAAGCTTTTAGAAATATTTGGAAATGATGTAGAACTATATGATCCTTTTTCCTTTCTGAAGCAGTTTGGTTATTGAAAAGGACAGGGAAGAAATTGAGGAGAGAAACATCTGGTAAGACCCACTACATCCCAAGGCTCGCTGTAACTCACTCATCCCACACACCTCCTTTATATTCATTTAGTCATTAGAGCATGCTGTGTGCTAAGATGCAAGCCAGGTATTGGGAATAAACAGGGAGTTCCAGTATAACGTGACATATGTGCATGCTGAGGTTAAGTGCAGGAGGCCCCTACCCTGGGGAGTCAGTGAAGGCGGCTTTCCAAAGGATGTGATAACCTGGCCCAGATGGCAGGTAAGGCAGGCTGATGGAATCAGGACTAAGTGGAGGTAGATCTTTCAAGGAGCATATTTAGAGACCCCAAAGGAAAGAAGTGTGTTCCATTCTGAGGATGCCCTGGCCATCTTGGGAGTCCTAGACTCTTCCAATGTTTAAACAAGGTAACTTTTAAAAATTCACTCATTTGGGGTGCCTGGGTGGCTCAGTGGGTTAAAGCCTCTGCCTTCGGCTCAGGTCATGATCCCAGGATTCTGGGATCGAGCCCTGCATCGGGCTCTCTGCTCAGCAAGGAGCCTGCTTGCTCCTCTCTCTCTCTTTCTCTCTACCTGCCTCTCTGCCTACTTGTGATCTCTGTCTGTCAAATAAATAAATAAATAATCTTAAAAAAAATTCACTCATTCATTCATTCATTCATTCATTCATCCATTCAAACAAGACACCTTTGTGGAAGTCAGAGAAGAACATAGGCTGATACCTGAATGTTGCTTGGTATTGTCTTGGGTGAGGCGTAAAGGATTCAATAGAATTACTGCCTAGCTTTTGTCTCTTAGGTTCCTGACACTCCTGTCTCACTCCTTCCATGAAGAATAAAGACCTACTGCAGAAAAAGGAGACATTTCTGCTTTGGGCAAGGTCCTAAAACACTGTCCAGGTCTGGAGACAAGAGGGCCAGGCCTGGTCTGTTGGATTGGTTCACTTTGGCGTTCCTGGCCCTCCTGCCTGGTCATATTCCTGTCTTCCAGGTGGGAGGTGACAGGCCTAACCTCCTGACAGCTCTATGTTCTCCCAGTACTCTCGCCAGCAGATTGCACCATCCACGTCACGGGTCTGGGGTGTCCCTTGTGTGTGAGAGGCACGTGTGTGAGGCACGCTACGCTCTCCTGGGAGTGGTGGGTGGAATTTTACATTCATTGAAAGAAAGCATGGATTTAAAAAATAGTAAAGTTTAGGGGTGCCTGGTTGGCTCAGTGGGTTAAAGCCTCTGCCTTCAGCTCAGGTCATGATCCCCGGGTCCTGGGATCGAGCCCCACATCGGGCTCTCTGCTCAGTGGGGAGCCTGCTTCCTCCTCTCTCTCTGCCTGCCTCTCTCTGTCTGTCAAATAAAAATAAAAATTAAAAAAAGTAAATAAAAAATAAAGAATAGTAAAGTTTAGGAACACCAATTGACACTCTCTCCTCCCAGGTCTCCTTGTAACAACAATCTCCCAGAGCTCCACATTCTGTCTGGCCATAGAGGAGAGATCAGAGCACCCTTAGCATCATGTTGTCATCACTAGTATGAACTAGGCACTCCCCTGGAGTACTCTTTTTTTTTTTTTTTTAAGATTTTTACCTATTTATTTGAGATAGCACAAGTGGGAAGGAGTGGGAGAGGGAGCAGCAGACTTCCCGCAGAGTGGGGAGCCTGATGCAGGGCTCAATCCTAGGACCCTGGCATCATGACCAGAGCCAAAGGCAGACACTTAACCGACTGAGCCACCCAGGCGCCCCTCCCCTGGAGTACTCTCCAGGACTTTCCTATGCAAGATACGAAGGGTCAGCAGAAGGGAAGTCACAGACCCCGCGCCCCCAGAGATGAGGTGATCACTAGGTTCACCAGTTTATTTCTTGGCCAAATAATGTCCAAGAGCTCATGTAAAAACAGCCAGGAAGCAACACGCAGCAGTGATCTGTAAGAGAATACACTACTCAATACATTCCAGCAGCCTCAGGTTTGGCTTTTGTGGGACAATCTGCCAAGGGTTGCGGGCCAAGAAGGAGCAGAACAAAGCCGGGTCTCCACAGAAATGAGGGCTCAGATATGGAGCGGCTACCAGGGCTGGACTTCAGAGCCAAATGTCAGAGCTGCAGTCACCCCCAGGGTAGCGGAGCTCGTGGGCCAGGGCTGGGCCCAGAGGCTCCTTCCCAAAGTCCACGAGGAAGTTGGGGTTTAACTTCAGGCCTCCCTTTACTGTGTCTACATCGATCTGCAGCATCACGGAGCCTTCCCTGGTGGGAACAGGGAGGGGAAGAGAGAGGTCACAGGTGGCCCATCCCAGTCCCCCAAGAGTCTGTGATGCTGGGCTAGGTCCTAAGGAAGGAGCAAGGCCTGTAGGGTGGAAGCAGCCCAAGGAGTCTTCTGGGAGAGGAACACGAGGGAGGGAAGCCCAGGCTGTCTGCTTCTCACCTGATGAGATCAGGGTAAAACTGTTTGTCCCAGGCACTGTACAGCGACGTGGTGACGTAGAGACGCTTCCCATCTAGGCTAAGCTGGATCATCTGAGGGCCTCCAGGTACCCGTTTCCCCTTGGGAAAACCAGGGGTCAGCCCCATGGCAACACATGGGTCCTTGGAGGGAGATCACGGAGTATGCCCCCCCAGCCCATACTTCCCCAGCATGGATCTGAGGGTCCCATGAGCTCGGATGGGGACTGCGAGGAGGGGGCTTTCAGGGGAAGGGTGAGGGGAGGTAGCTCCTTACCTTGACTACCAGCGGCTCTGGCTGGCATTTCAGCTCCTGGTCCTCCAACACTTGCACGGGCCCTCCCTTAACGATGCTGCCCCCAAGGAAGAGCTGGGTGTGGAGATCCAGAGCATAAGGGAGGATAATGGTGGGAGGTGAGGGCACTGCAGGAAGAGCAGCTTGACCCACGTTCCCTACTCCCTGCGGGTAGCCACGGCTCCACATAGTCCTGGGCTGCGCCAACCCTCAGCCTCCCATTTTTGTTCTCCCTCCACCTCCTTTAACATCTTTCAGCCACTTCATAGCCTCTCCCTCATCCCCAGACTTCTTCTTCCGCCCTCCTTCTGGCTCCTCATTCTGTTAGCACCCCACCTGTCCCGTGAGGCGGGGCCTATGTGGGTCAGAGATGTCATACTGTCGCAGGTCCCCATGCAGCCAGTTGCTGAAGTAGAGGAAGCGGTCATCCAGGGACAGCAGGATGTCCGTGATCAGGCCTGGTGTGGGGGTGTGGTGCTGAGGCTTTAAGGACTCTCGTTCCCCAAGCCAGGAGTCCCTTCCTGATTCCCACCCTCCCCTGGGCACTCACTTGGCATTTCGGGCAGCAGCCAGCCCTTCACTTTCTTGGGGGGCACCTGGATCACCTTCTCCACAGACCAAGTACCTCCCTGTATTGGTAGGTAAGGGTAGGGTGAGGAGGCAGAGAGGTGAGATTGGGAGATTGGGGGTCTGGGGTTGGAGCTGGGTCTTTCCAGAGCCCACTGTCTACAGGGAGACAGTAGATTCAGGGTTTTCCTACCACCAGGATCTAAGCCCACATGGGCCCCTTAACATAGGGATGATGTCGGCTTCTCCACTGCATTCCCAGCACCCAGCACAGTGCCTACTGTAGAAACTCACAAATAATTTTTGAACAAATAAATGGGACTTGAGGGTTTAGGAGAGAAGTGAGATAGAGCAGGTGGCCTTGGATTTTGTTCCTGGATAATTTGGGCTAGCAGAGCCAGGCAGAGGGGCCCAGGTCTAGAGAGAGGGGTACCTTGTGGCTCTGGAAGACTAGAAGAGGTACAAGCTGGGACAGCGGGGAGGAGAGGGCCTGAGGACACATGTCACCTGATTCTTGTAGAAGCGCTGGATGGTGGAGCTGAGGGCACAGCCCACGAAGCCCTGGGCTGCATCAGGGTTGTGTAGGAAGCGGACCTCCAGGGGGATGAGCCCATCCTGCATAGGCAGGGTCTGCACGATCTCATGGCGCTGCCAGTCCCACACGTGTATGTGGCTACCATACAGCCCTGGGGTGGGGGAGGGGCCAGAGGGTGGGCTCAGGATCAGGGCAGGGGGCAGTGGGCAAAACCCTCCACACAGCCCCCGGCAGAAGGTGGAAGAACCGGCTGGAGGGATTAGAAAGACGCCTGAGCAAGTCAGAGTACTTGGCAAAATCCTATACCATCACCCCAAGAGTTGGGTTCATAGGAGGAAGAGGCCCGGAGAGGGGTTTCCAAGCAGATAGGAGCAGTGTGCATGCCCAGGCTCCAGCCTTTGGAGGGGATTCTCACCTGCCTCTACATCAGCAGGGTTGAAGCCATCTCGAAAGACATTGGGAGCTGCCCATTCAGTGCTGATCATGACATTGTGTCGAGGCTGGTACCAGAAGTCATAGCCCATAGGTGCAGCTCCCCCAGGCCGTTCCCATGTCCCCTTCACCTCAAACGTCTCTCCATCCAGCAGCACAAAACCCCCTGAGCAGGGAAGGAAGTGGCAGGTAGAGGCAATAGAGATGCTACCGTCCCCCAGCCCTCACCCACCCGGAGGCACGTCCAAGAGGCTCCAAGTCCATTGCCAGGTGCCCTTTCCTCCCACTGGATTTGCTAGTTCCTTCAATTCAGGTGTTCAGAGGGTCCCACCCAGAGGACCAGGTGGGAGGTGGGGCCTTACTCTGGTACCCCTACCGCCATCAATTTCATCCCCTTCCTAGGGGAAATTTTCTGTCCTCTTGAGCCAAGAGCCTGGGACTCAGCACTCTGTGCTTCTCTTGCCCAGCCTCGCATTCTATGTGGGGTTCCTCCCAGAGTCTAGGCTGCATTCCGCTCAGTACATTTTTTTTTCTTTTTTAGAGCAGGCAAATTATATTTACTTCTCATTCAACATGAATGCCCAACATATTTTCCCTTGCTTGGTATGTTACGACATTTGGGCAACTCTTTGCAAATACAACTAGACGTCAACTCCTCAGTGTTATTGAATCTAGGAGTGTCACGTTCCTCCGGTCTCTGAGAAGGAGCTGATATTCCGCTCTGATCAGATGGAGGACGCTGACAAAAATGGGTAAGGTTTGGAGGGAAGCAGCCTGGCATGTGATGAGGACGCAGCTGGATCCGGATTCCTGGGTTGGAGTTCCACCCACAACTCTCTAGCTGTGACTTTGGGTAAGATATTTATCAATCTGTGCCCTGCTTTCTGATCTGGAACCCAGAGATCCTGGTAGCAGCTCCCTCAGAGGCTGTATTTAGCATGTAGCAGACATTTTGTGTCAGTCCTAATCCTACCATAAATGAGAGAGCAAATGTGAAGATGCAGGATCCCAAGGGCCGTGAGACTTGCTCCTGAATTCATAAAGGCTGACATCAAATGTATGCCTTTTTCTGGGGCCATGTCTGTGCCCACATTCCTCATGGCGGGCTGTTCTGACTACAACTTCTAAGTGTCAGGTTTCATCTTCATAGAAATAATGGGAACAACTGAAGTTAATTGACAATGGTTTAAATTTTGGAGGAGACCCAGCTCTCCAGTACTCCCTGGAAGGTCATTCTATCCCTCCCCCAGCTTGGGATCTCTTCTCCCCACAGGTGTGCCTACAGTGCCAGCAGATACCTTTGCCATTGCCCTTGGGGTCTCCCAGGGAGCTGATCATCACCTCCCCACTAGCCAGGCAGTGGCTGGTGTGAACGTAGCCCAGGCCACACTTGGCATGGATGTCCTCAGCCTCAATAACCTGGAGAGGGATAAGGAATGGCATCAGAAATCTCCCAGGGCCGGGGGGCGGGGGTACCCGCCCACGACTTCCCCATTCCCCTACTCCTATCTGCTGACCCCACCTTCTTTTCCTTCAAGACATGGACGCAATTTTCCCAGTGGGACTAGGGCAGAGATTCAATCTGGAAGCTTCTGCAGAGCAGCAAGGGAGAGTCTGAGAGACCGCTAACTCTGAGGCAGAAAGAACTGACTGACTTCTCTCCCCCTGTCTCATAGCCCTGTGAGACCAGAAGCTTCTCCCGGCCATTGCCAGCGTTAACTTTGTAGCACCAGCAGCCAGCAGTGAGTGCCTGGCACAAAGAAGGTACTCAACAACTTGTTGAAAGGAAGGATTGGAGGCTCCTGCTTAAGGGAGGGAAAATGAAAACAAACAAACTAAAAGCTACTCCCACCCCTCCACTGCCGCCCCCCCCCCCATCCCGGGGTCCCTCAGCAAAGGCAGGGGCATACCTTGTGTAGCTTCGGGGCCCGGGGATCGGAGCCCACATCCACCACATAGATACGGGAGGACATGAGACAGGGCAGCATCAGCTTGTCGCGTGACTTGGTGCTGTCCCCAAAGCAGCTGCTGCAGGTGTTCCATCCCGAGTGATGGAGCTCATCCTTCAGGTTAGGCATGGGCAGCCGGTGGATGACCTTCGAGGGGAGATGGGGGAAGGCTGGTGCTCACCCAGACCATGCATCTGGGATCCCTGGACCACTTGGGCTTGGCAGTACTGCACAGGCGGGAGTTCCTCACTGCCCTGGACCTCAGGGGTGCCCTTGGGCAGCGAACACAACCTACAGTCACACCCAAAGGAGGGTGCAGACGGCTGGAGCTGGGAAAGGGCCTCGCTGGGGCCAGGGCTGGAGGAAGGGTCTCAGGGCCCGACAGTGCCGGAGCTCCACCTCACCTGGCAATACTGGGGAGATCTGGGGTCAATGTCCACAGTGGCCAGATAATCCGGGGCCTCAATGCCAGTGTTTCGGTAAATACAGGGCAGGTAGACAATCTCCTCCCTGGGTCCTGAAGGGTAGCAAGCAGTTAGTGGGGACGGCAGGGTGGAGAGGAATGATAAGGGCCGTGCTGGGAGTGCCCAAGGCTGAGGTCTCAGGGCTCCCACCCCCACTAGCCGTGGAATCAGTAGAAGGTACTGGCTTGTAGAATTCCTTTCCAGGGGGCTCTCAGATGTTGTCCACTGACCTTTCATGGCCTCCAGAGGGGTAGGGTATCCAGGTCCACACTTCCCGCATTTTGTAGCTGTGGAAACAATGGGGCATGTTGGTTGGACCACTTTCTGGAGGGTGAAGGCTCCTTCCCCACGTGCCGCCACCCATGTGCCACCACCAGCCGAGGCAGACAAGCTGTCCCAGGTCGTGTGTCAACTCTGGTCCCATCACAACCACCCATCTCCCTGCCCCTGAAAGTTCTGCTGAGAGAGAGAGAGAGAGAGAGAGAGAGTGTGTGTGTGTGTGTGTGTGTGTGTGTGTGCCTGTGGCAGAAAGAGCTGCACAGGTAGGACCTGAGGATGGACAGACACTCAAGCAGGACCCAGGGGACGGCAGGACAAGGGTGAGGGCAGCCTGCTGCGCATACAGCGGTTACCATGACAACTTGCTCCCCAGGCCCAGCTGCTCACTGACTAGCCATGGGCCCTTGGGCAAGTTACTTAACCCACTTCCACACGGAGTGTAAAAAGAAGGTATTAAGAACACCACAGTGGGCTTTTAGGAGCGGTAAACAGGAAGGTGCAGTCAAGTGTGCAGCGTTGGACTTGATCAAAGCCCGTAAGCCCCAGCTGTCCCCCAGCTAGCAAGGGTTCTGTTCTACTCAGTTGCAGACAGTATCTCTACCCAGACCCGGGACACTTCCTGTTTTTCTCCCTTCTGGGTCCTGACCCCAGGCTGCTGGCCAGAACCTGGGTGACTTAGCTGAAGGTCTCGTAGGGAACAGGAGGCTGAAGTTCCAAGGCTATACGGCTGTTACCACCTGGATGTCCTCAGACCAGTTTGTACCCCTACCTGTGAGCCCACTTCCTTTATCTGTGTTTGGTTCACCTCTGGGGGGCTCAGAGGCCCACCCAGCAGAGCTGTAGGGTGTGGCCCTCCATGTCCCTGAAGTCTGGCAACAGAAGCCACAGAGATCTACCGGACCAAGGGCAGCTGGGACCAAGGGCAGCTGGGCGCAAGGGACTGGGCTTCAGGCTAAGGTTTTGGGGTTTGACCTAGAGGAAGAGCTGAGGAATAGCCCAGCGGGAGCTGCAGGCTGGAGGAAATCCCGGAGTGGAGATCACAGGACCGGGCGCTGCCTCCCTGCCCTGGCTCAGGGCCAGTCTGGCCCCAGCCCTGACAACTGGGGTGGGGGTGGGGCGTGCACGTGGGGAGTCAGGAGGAGCTGGGAGTCAAGTCTCCCCAGGAGCCTGAGCTTAGGCCCTCAGCCAGGAAACCAGGTCCCCTACTCAGGGCAACCAAGTGACTTAGGAGGCCAAGAAGTGGCAACAGTGTTTTGGAGTGCAGAAACCTAGTTTCAAGGTCCAGATCTGATACCTGCTCTCTTCACTTTCTCCTTTTCTTTGGCTAAAAGGGGGTAATCATATCTTACCGTCTTTTCTAGGTGACTATGAAGGTCAAATAAGCCAAGGTATTCACTTTTGTAAAGGAGAAGCACTGTGTAAATATGGGTAGGGCTGTGCCAGAAAGCAAGGGGGTGGGGGGACAGAAATCCCGGCCCGCAATTGGTGCGCCGAGAGAGGGCTGGGGTGGATGCGGCAGGGTGAGAGGACCAGTCCAAAGCAGTTAAGGGGACTTGTGCCAGGGCCTGGCACAGGGGACAAGGGGGAGAAGAAGGAGGTTGCTGGACACAGAACAGAAGATTCAAAACTCCAAGCCCACAAAGTGAAACAGAGACAGAGAGAAAGTGTGAGAGTGGTGTTGCTGGTTGCATCATCGTCCTCTCTCCACCCCACTCCCGGCGTTTCAGGCCCTGTGCAACCTCAGGTCCTTAGGAGCATCGATGTGCTTGCTGGGAAGCACCCTCCTTGTCCTAAGCACCTCAAGCAAGATCTCTGAACACCTTTGGATTTGAGACGAACCCAGGGGAAGCTCACTGGGTCTTCCCAGTGTCAGGCTGGCTGCTAGGTATTCTGCCAGTCCAGGAAAGAGTCAGATGCAAGGGACAAAGACATCGATAATCCCAAGCAGACCCAAATTCTTCCTCAGCCTGACATCTGGGAGCCAGAGGACGGCAAATAGGGGAACTTTTGGGACTGGGAGGGTGGGAGGTACTGGAACAGGGGGCCCCAGTGAGAGTGTGTGGGCTCTGATTCCCTTTCAAGGGGGTTCAAGGTGGCTAGAGAGTGAACTGGCCCCAAAGGCCTGGGTTTCCTACTTTCTGGAGTAAAAATCTGGCCCAGGGCTGGAATGAGGATTATCTTTCACCTCCAGTGACAGCCAGGAACAAGGAGTTCTCCTTACGTATTCCCCCACCCCTACCAGATTTTCCCAGCTGCACAAAGGCCCCTGGCTCCAGGCTGCAGTGGGAACCCACGTGGGGGTCCAGGGCCACCCACCCTCCTCTCCTTGCAGCTCTAGAAACTTTGGCTGAACTGGGAAATGCAGGGGTAGGGGTGGGGTCAGTGGAGCAGAGTCCAGCACTCCCTCCCCTAACTAGCTTCCCCCCACCCAGCTTTTCTGTCAGTCCCTGTATTATGGGCAACAGGATGGTGGTACTGGGTTGCCAGGAGCCCCCCTCCTTACCCATGCTGCTTGCTGCTATGCTGTGATCCTGACCGGCCTGCCAGGAGGGAGCAGAGACGTGAGCTGTGCTTAAAAGGTGCAAAGGGAAGGAATTTATACAACCAGTCGGGGGCAGGGTGGAGTAGGGGGCGGGCCTCGGCTACAGCCCAGAGCAAAAAAGGGAAAGATCAAGGGCAGCTGGCCAGTACTCTCTCACACAGTCAGCTCCTAGGCTGGTGTTTGAGTTACTGTGTGTGTGTGTGTGTGTGTGTGTGTGTGTACACGAACATGCACCCACACAGAGGCCTGTGCACAGGGAGATATGTGCTGGGCCTGTGCATGCATCTCTTTTGTGGGTGCCTGGGCACATGGACTTTGTGGGGCCTGCTGGGTCTTGTATACCTGTGCGTAAGCCCCTGGGTGTGTGCGTGTGTCTTTCTGTGTGTGAAAATGTGCCAGTGGGAGTGTTCCTGTGTGTCTGGACTTGGGCACGTCTGTGTGCACCTATGTGAGCTTGTGCCCGCCAGAATGTTTATGCGGTGTGGGTCTGTGCGTGTGTGCACGGGAGTGCGTGTCTGTGGCGCTCCTGTGAGCCTAGGCATGCACGTGTTCCTGCGTCTGGAGGCTCTCCTCTGGACTTGGATCTGTTTCTTGCTACGGAGGGGCACTCAGGGCCTTGGCCCATCTGCTACTATCCACAGCCAGGGTCAGCTCTTCTCCTAAGATTACCCTCCCATTTCGGACATCCATGGGCCAAAAGGCACAATCTTACCCACCCTCAACTGCTCACCCATGTCTTCCCATGTCTCCACACTCAAGTGTTCCCCTTGAGCTTTGAAGTGGAGGGGAAGCTGGCAGTGCCCCTCATCCCCTCCTGTTGCCCTCATCAGTCTCGGGAGGCGCAAGTGGAGTCCTCCCCACCCTCATCTCTCAGCTTGGTACCTCAGCAGCTCCCAAGGTGGAGAGCAAGGCCCCAGGGCAGCCCAGAGGGGTGCCACTGTCCCTCACTGGCTGTGATGAGTCACAAAACCCTTGAGTCTCCAACCACCCAGGAAAGAAGGAGGATTTGGTGCTGGCCAGGGCTGCTGAGCCTGCTAGGATAGTGTCCCAGGGATGTGGGATGGCCTCTGGGCAAATGGTAACTGCTCACTGAAGAACCAAGGCAGGGTTGAGTCCTGATCTGTCAGCTCTCCCTGGGGCTGCCCTCATCCAGAGAAGCTGGGGTTGAAGAGCCCCCAGTAGTCCTTCATCTTGAAGCCAAGGGTCCCCCCTCTTCCTGCAAGCTGGCTGCCTGACAAGGGTGACCTTGCCCCCCTCTTCTAGGTACCTGCTGGCTCTGTGTCTACAGAAGTCACTTTCATCTCCTTGGATGAAAGCTGTGGGGTGAAGTTTTTATTGGCTAGTGAAAGGGACAAATTTTGGTCTTCAGACCGCCGGCGGAAAGATCCATGGACTTCCCAAACTGGAGTGGAAGAAAGGAGAACAAAACGGGGCTGCTGTACAACGGGGATCTGTCCTCCTGGTTCCCCTGGATGAGGGGCCCACACAGGAGGAGGCTACGTGGCTGCCCGGGGCAGGGAGGCTCCCTTACCCCCTGCTCCCCAGTAACACTCAACCTCTCCTGGCTTTTTCCTACTGCTACATCCTCACCAGGGCACCATCGGCCAGGCATGTGCCACAGACAACCCTGTGGAGGCAGCTGTCCCCCTGCAGGCCACCCCTCATGGCTGCTTCTTCACCTCTGCTAGCTTCCTTCTTCGTCTGCTGGTGGCCTCCACTTACCCTGCCTTAAGCCCACCCCTCTGGCCTCCTCCCCGTCCTCCTGAGGTCTCATCTCATACCTCCTCCACTTCCCTGCTTTGGGGCTTGAAGTAGACCAACATCCAAGATCTGAAAGAGAAAGAAAGCCCATGTTCACCCTCTCATCCAGAGTCCCTGAGCTGTTACTTCCAAAGAAGCTGTGATTTTGCTGGTCCTAGACAAGAATTGCAAAGCACCGTTTCGTCCTGAACTGTCAGCTCTCCATGCCCTGACCTTGGACCTGGTGTGCTCGATGGCTCCTGCATGGGACCCTAGCCTCTACCTGCTGCTTTCTCCCAGAAGGTTTCCTCCAGAGCCTGCAAGGTGCTTGGGAAGAGTTGTCCGAATTAGGGCTATGGGTGGAGGAGGCAGTCCTGGGAGAGGACTCAGGCTGGTAATAGTGGTGTCCATGACCCCTGGCATCTTTGCTCCCATAGGGGGCCACACCAGTCAGGCTCCTTGCGGCCTGAGCATCCCAAATGTTGCTTCTCAGGAACTTAAGGGCTCCCTTCTCTATCTGATTTGCCCTTTCCTAGCCAACCAGAGTCCAACAAGAGCTGGCTGACTCGCAGATTCACACAAAGGGATATGGGGAGAGACCTGAGCTTCCCACCCTGGGCTGGCCCTGGGGAGGTTGTACTCCAGCCCAGGTCTGTTTGTCCCAGGAGGCTGTACACAATCCTGATACTGGGCACGGCCACTGCAAAGAAGGCTGGGTGCAGCCCATGCTCCTTCCTGCTCTTTCAAGTTCTAGAAAAGCTCAGCAAATATTAGAAGAGGCAGGTTATCAGGCTAGCCGCTGAATAGCCAGGTGGTTATGTAATTGAACTTTGGCTCTGCTCCATCTCCACAGACAGAAAATGGATTCTTGCAGCCTTGGGTGCATGGAGCCCTGCTGCGGGTTCCCCCCTTTCCCTTCTGGCCTCAGCCAGATTTCTTTGGACCTCTTGAAACAGGTCCTGAGACCACCGTTTGGTAAGATGGTGAAGGAAGGAAGGAAGGATTAAAACCAGAGAAGGGAAGGGGGAGGAGATGATGAAGCTGGAGTCTCCAAGAATCAAAATGTTAAAAATGTTAAAAACAAACAAACAAAAAAAGAAAGGGAGCCTGGGTGGCTCAGTCGTTGGGCGTCTGCTTTCGGCTCAGGTCATGATCCCATCTTCCTGGGATTGAGCCCTGCATTGGGTTCCCTGCTAGGCAGGAAGCCGGCTTCTCCCTCTCCCACTCCCCCTGCTGTGTTCTCTCTCTCTCTCTCTCTCTCTCTCTCGCTCTCTCGCTCTCTCGCTGTGTCTCACTGTGTTAAATAAATAAATAAAATCTTTAAAAAAAAAAAAAAGTTGTTCTTCCTCTCTAGCAAAATAAAAGCGACAGGGAAGCAATCAAAGTCCAGCCAGAGGAGTGTTATCAGGAAGAAAGCAGAACTAACCGGTATGAACCACTTGGTCACACTCACCCCTGCACGTGCATCCCGGTTAACCCTTGCCATGCCCCAGTTTTGTAGATAAGTCATCTTCCCTTTTACTGAGGAAGAAGCTGAGGCTCAGAAGGGGCCAAAGGCACCTGGGAGACGCAGAGCAGGAATCCCAGGTTTATCTGACTCTAGAGCTCCCAGTTTTTCTAACTACTCTGGGGTCATCTTGTGTTTTGTCTGGTTCTGGCTTTGGCAGGTGTGAGGAGGGGGCATGGTAGTGGGGAGGCAGAAGCACCAGAAGGAAGGCACAAGCTGTGGTGTTTTGTCTCCGGGGGTTCTCCGAGGCCCTTTCTTGGGAATGGGGAGAGCAGTGAAGAAGGTGTCCCTGAACTGAGCAGTGGGGTCTTCACGGTGGGAAGGGAGTGGGGGATACCTGGCCCCACTATCTGAAAGATACTACATCCAAGTATGACCTTTGGAGAGGGGTGATGGAGGGAAGGGGATAATTTTCCATTTTTACTTGAGACACTTGCATATTTTAAAAAATAATAAGCATGCATTACTTTTGTAACCAAGACACCAAATAAAGGTATTAACTTTGTTGTTGTTGTTTTTGGCCTATCTGCCCTCTCCTTGGGGAGACACGTTCATTCATTCATTCTCTCATTCCACAAACACTTCTGGAGCACCCGTTTTGGTGGACAAAGTGGGGAAGGAGGCAAAGTTTCTGCCTTCGTAGAGATGACATACTGATAATCAAGGAAACGTATAAACCAATCACATATGGCCAAGAAGTGCTATGAAGGACACAGGATAATGCTGGTGGCTGAGAGCAGACGGGGATTCAACAGGGTTGTCTGGTCTATACACGGATTTGCCTTCAAAGGAGCATCACAACCCACTATACACGGGGCCTGTGATGCCTACCACAGCAGCCTGAGGTAGGACTTGCTGGGCAGGTTGAGGTTTCTACCAGCTAAGCAGAGTTTATGAGCCCTGTCCTGCTCCTGCCTCCTTGTTTTACCAGACCAGCTCCACACCCTCTGCAGAAGGCAAGGGCATTTCCTGAGCATCTGTTACCAGATGTGACTGGCGCCAGGCCGGGCCCTGCTTGCTAGCAGCCGGCTCAGGGACTGCCCACAGCAAACCTGGCCATGTAAGTAGCTTTTTCTTCATCTCACATCAGAAGAAACGGAGTTTCGACCAGCTGCTTACGCTTATTTCACAGCACCTCCCTGTCTCTGTACAAGACTGAGTTCAAAGCCTGCCGCCCAGAATAACAACAGAGCTCAGAGAAGGAGGTGGGGGGAAGAAAGCCCTCTGCCAGGGCTTCCTACAAGGGACATGATTTGAGAGGTGCTCAGAGGGCTTCTTGCCCACCCCCTCAACCGCTCGGAAATGTCCTCCCTTTGGGATTGCCATGGATGTTGGAAATTTTGCCACGCACAGTGTCTTCAGGATGGGGCGGTCTCTTCACCTTGCCGCTGTAGTGATTCCCCCTGAGCTGTTAAGTGTGACTCATTTTTATCAGGTGCCTGCATCTGATGAAAAGAGCAAGGGAGACACTGGGAAGTGTTTAAAAAAGCAACTGTTTCCCCATCCCTGGAGACAGAGGAAAAGAATAGAGATTGAGAGAGGGAGAGCTTTTTCTGTGTCTTTGTCTACCTCTCAGTGGAAAATTTCAATATATGCAAAAATAGGGAGAATAGTATAATGAACCTGCAGGTACACCACCCACCTTCCATAAAAGTCTGCCCATCACCCATCTAGCTTCATTTCTACCTCCCAGCCCTCCTCTACCCTGGATCATTTTGAAGCCAACCCTGGACATGGTCATATTTCTGGCATCAATATTTCTGTATGTATCCCTCCAAGATTAGAACTTTTTTTTTTTTAAGATTTTATTTATTTATTTGACAGAGAGAGAGAGGTCACAAGTAGGCAGAGAGGCAGGCAGAGAGAGAGTGGGAAGCAAGCTCCCCGCTAATAGAGAGCCCGACGTGGGGCTCGATCCCAGGACCCTGAGTCCATGACCTGAGCTGGAGGCAGAATCTTAATCCACTGAGCCACCCAGGAGCCCCTAGAATTCTTTTTTTTTAAACCACCATGTCATAAGCATACCTAAACAAATAGTAAGTCTTTGCTATGATCAAATATTCAGTGTTCAAATTTCCCCTATCATCTCATCAATTTTTGTTTTACCATCTATTTGAATCAAGATCTGAAGATGGTTCATAGGTTTCTATTCTTCAATCTCTTTAATCTATGGGTGAGCAAAGGAGATACCTTGAAGACAGACTCAAGTTCAAGTGAAGAAGGGTCTGACTAGAACAGAAATTATGTATGTTGTCACATATCTAATCTACTAGAAGAAAAGGTGAAGTGGGTTTGAACCCAGTTATGTAGTCGAGAAGAGGGAACAGCATCATCAGTCACAGGGATGTAGGGGAAAGTTCGCTGTTACCTCCTCCCCTGCCCCTCCTGCCCTAGCCTTCCTCCTGTGCCAACCCTGGCTCCAGAAAAGCTGAGACAAGAGCCATAAAATGGCTTTTATGCATCATCTCCAACTTCACAGAGGCCCACTTGGCTTGTACCTTCTCAGTTAAAGGCCCTGGGAAGAAAGAATTACATCAGTCTTGGTTAATGGCCCAAATTAAGCCATCAAAACCCCTAATCAAGCCTCCATTTTGGACATGTTATAATACTGTAAATAAAAAATCCAAAGGAAAATAAAAGCCTTTCTATTTGAGGCTGGAAGAACCTTTGGCCCCTGGAGTCATATCCCTGAGTCACAGTTTCTCTACTAAGCTCAGAACGGGCAGGAACAAGTCCTCTCCTTCTTAGGGCCTCCATTTTCTCACCTCTTCATCCAAATGCTGCCTGGGAAGAGTGTCCCAGTGTCCCAAAGACACGGGAATCCTGAAGCTTTGGGAGCCTTGTCTTCAGTCCTACATGGAATCAGAGGAAGGTCTGGGGAAGAGCCTCACTGCCTTCCTGGATCCTCTGTCTCTCATACACCGTATCTGGCCTGCTATTCCTCTAAGATCTCCCCAGGTTCACGGCCAAGTGTAGAAAGATGGAAAGTGCTGTCTGGAAAGAGAATATTTTGGGATTTTCTGTCTCAGCTTATCAAAAGACTGCTCAGAAGTTTAAAAAGGGTGAGGGCGCCTAGGTGGCTCAGTCAGTTGATCTGTTTATGGTTTGCCTTTAGCTCAGGCCATGATTTCAGGGTCCTGGGATTGAGGCCCACATTAGGCTTTCTGCTCAGCAGGGAGCTTGCTTCCCCTCTCTCTCTCTGCCTGCCTCTCTGCCTACTTGTGATCTCTCTATCAAATAAATAAATAAAATCTTCTAAAAAAATAAAAAAATACAATAAAAAGGCTTAAACTGAAAAAATAATGATTGGTCTTAATATACAAAGATCTTTAACATATCAATTAGAAAGAGACAAACAATACAATAGAAAAATATTCCTAAGATATGAAAATGAAGGATAAATGGCTAATAAACATAAGATATGCAATCTCATTAGTAATTAAAGAAATACATGTGGGTTGTTTTTTTTTTTTAAGATTTTTATTTATTTATTTGAGATAGGGAGAGAGAATGAGTGAGACCACGAGCAGGGTGAGCGGCAGGCAGAGGGAGAAGGAGAAGCAGGGCTACTCTCTGAGCAGCAAGCCTAATACGAGGCTCAATCCCAGGACCCTGAGATCATAACCTGAGCTGAAGGCAGACACTTAACTGACTGAGCCACCCAGGTGCCCCAAGAAATACTTGTTGCAGCAAAAACAACATGATATGATTTTCAAAAATCAAAAGATTGTTAATATTCAGTGCTGGAAGAAGTGTGGGGACAAGGGCACTCTTGTATGCTTTGGCAAAGGTGTAAAATGGTGAGACATTTTAAGAAGGCAGTTTAGCAGGTGCTGGGTGGCTCAGTTGGTTAAGTGTCTGACCCTTGATTTGGGCTCAGGTCATGATCTCGGGTTTGTGAGATCAAGCCCCATGTCAAGCTCCATGCTAGGTGTGCAGCCTGCTTAAGAATCTCTCTCTTTGGGTGCCTGGGTGGCTCAGTTGGTTAAGCGACTGCCTTCAGCTCAGGTCATGATCCCGGGGTCCTGGGATCGAGTCCCACATCGGGCTCCCTACTCCATGGGGAGTCTGCTCCCTCTGACCTTCTCCCCTTTCATGCTCTCTCTCTCACTGTTTCTCTCTCAAATAAATAAATAAAATCTTTAAAAAAAAAAAGAGTTTCTCTCTTCCTTTCCCTCTGCCCCTCCCCCATAAATAAAATAAAATTTTAAAATAATAATAAATAAATAAAATAAAATAGGCAATTTAGCAATACCTAGCAACATTTTCAGAGGAAATCTACTTCTAGTGATCTATTCTATGGAAATAGACAAGTATTCAAATATGTTAATAAGATGTTCATTGCAACTTTGTTCATAATAGTGAAAAGTTGGAAACAACCAATAGAGGAATAGGTAAATATATTATGGAACATCCATAACATGAACACCAAGCAACCATAATGTATAGTTTTATACATTTTGACGTGGAAGGATATCCAAGAAATATGGTTGAGGGGGGAAAGGGCTGAAAAATAGTGTGATCCCATTTAACTAAAATGAGATATAAAATTAATTAAGCCACAGAGTTTTAATTTGATTGATTTATATAGTAAACTAATTAATTTAAATTATAATTTATAACTACATAGTACATAATTATACTATATAATTTAATTTAGTATGTAATATAAACACATACTATATTTGTATATATGATTATGTGTTTGTAGAAATGGATTTGAAGAGATAAAGCTTCTTTTATCATACCAAACTTACCAAATGTAACCAACACAGGTTACCTCTTTTTTTTTTTTAAAGATTTTATTTATTTATTTGACAGACAGAGATCACAAGTAGTCAGAGAGGTAGGCAGAGACAGAGAGAGGGGGAAGCAGGCTCTCTGCCAAGCAGAGAGCCTGATGCGATGCGGGGGCTCGGGGCTCGATGCGGGGCTCCATGCGGGGCTCGATGCGGGGCTCGATGCGGGGCTCGATCCCAGGACCCTGGGATCATGACCTGAGCTGAAGGCAGAGGCTTTAACCCACTGAGCCACCCAGGCGCCCCAACACAGGTTACCTCTAAGTGGATTACAGGGAGGAATTTTTATTTTTCACATTTGTATTAATTACATATTTTTTAAATTGTGTAGTAAGCTTGAAAGGCATGCATAATTCAAAAATTGAAATAGTGAAAGAATATAATAACACTGTTGCCTATCAGATGAGCAAAAATTTAAATGGTTAAAATCCAGTCATAGAACATGAGGAAAAGGGCAGTATTCAGGACTGGCGAGAGTGCCAACTGGTGCCTTACTAACAAAGGCAGTTTGTAGGGGCGCCTGGGTGGCTCAGTCGCTAAGCGTCTGCCTTCAGCTCAGGTCATGATCCCAGGGTCCTGGGATGAGGCCCCACATCAGGCTCCCTGCTTGGGGGAGGGTTGGGGATGGGGAGCCTGCTTCTCCCTCTCCCACTCCCTCTGCTTGTGTTCCTCTCTCACTGTGTCTCTCTCTGTCAAATAAACAAATAAAATACTAAAAACAAACAAACAAAAAAACCAAAAAACAAAGATAGTTTGTCAATACCTACCAAAAGTTAAATTGTGCATAGCATTTTACCTGGGAATTCCACTTCTAGGACACAGTCCATAGAAATACCTTGACAAGCAGAAAATAAACAGGTCATAATCATAACAACAGATATAGTTTATGAAATGCTTAGTATAGCCTTGCTATTGTTCTAAGCACTTTAAAGTGAACCCCACACTCACATAAAAGTTTACTACGTGCCAGGTACTTCCTTAAGCTCTTTACATGCTCTACCTTATTTAATCCTTATTAACAAACCTATAAAGTGAAGATTCTTTTATTATGCCCATTTTACAGATAAGGAAATTATAGCATACTAAAGGGAAGTAACTCGCTCCAACTCACATGACTAGTGGGTAGCAGAGTCCAGACTCTGAATCTAGGCAGCCCATTTCAGACTCTGTGCCTATGACAGCTTGGCTCGAATGTAGTGAATCATAGAACCTTGGCTACAGCTCCTGGAAATGGGTTGTTTTTATCTTTCACACTTTGGGGCTGGCGAGCAGGGCAAGCACTGACAGCCCCTTTTACGTCTGGTCCAAGACAATCGATTACCCACTGCTGGAGGACCCACAGAGGCCAGAGAGTCACTTTCCTAGATCCCTTTGCAGGGGGGAGCAAGCCTGTGACAGTCTGGGCCGGACTGGCGCACAAGGAGGGCTCAGATGCAAAGAAGTAGGACAGCGGTGGGCACGCTGTGGTTGATGGGGGCCCAGGCAAATGTGTGGGTGGCTAGCAATGCTGCAGAAGCTTCCAGGGTCCCTCGAGGCCCCAGGAGCCAGGGCTGTACTTGGAATGGCAGGGGCAGAGACAGTGCTCTGACCGTGGGGTCTGGGACAGAGAAGGGCTCTCCGGCTGCTCCTGCTGTGGTTCAACACTTCTGCACTGGGGGCCTTGGGACTCAGTGGATCCAGTAGTGCTCTACAGATTGGGGTGATCCAGGTGTGGCAAGCAAAAGCCAGAAGGGGAGTCCCCTCCCGCCCCCGGGGTGGCCAGAAGACACGTTGAGGCTCAGCCCACATCAGCAGGTAACAGCTCCTCTCTTGATTAACAGCCTCTTGTGGGCTTCTGGGTTCCAAGAGAAACTAAATACGGGACACTGGGTGACTCTGTGGCCCAAGTCCCTTCACGAACCGAGGATTATCCGATCCACTTAGCTGGCCCAGGATCTCTGGAGTGCCACGCTCCTCACCTCCAAGAGCAGCAGGATGCAGCCTGAGAACTTCCTGAGGGCGAGAGGAACCACAAAATGCCCCTGTGTGCCCTCCAGCTTGCCCTGTCTTGCCAAAAACGGCTCCTTCTCAGTCTGGCCCAATGGCTTCAGGAAAGATATTGAGAAAGAAAAAAGCATTGGAGCTAGGATTACAGGCAGCTGGCTCTCCACAGTACACCATCACCAGGCAGCAGTGGTCTGTTAGGAGACGAACAGCAAACATTGGAGAACCAGACTGCCTGTGTTTGAATTCCGGTTCCACAGTGCCTAGCTGCATGAATCCAGGCAAGTAATTGGACCTCCGTGTACCTCCTAATCTCTGAAAGAGAGACAGTTAAAAAAAATACCTACCCACATAGGTTGTTTTGAAGATTAATTATGTAAAGCTCTTCGAATAGCACTGAGCATTCACTAAGTGTTCGTGTTCCGACTGTAGCAAGAAAGCTCTTCTGAAGTTCTAGAGATCTGTTGCACAGACCCACAGCGGAACTGGACATTTAAAAAGGGTTCAGTGGGAGCCTGGGTGGCTCAGTCTGTTTAGTGCCTGCCTCCGGCTCAGTTCCCAGGATCCTTAGATCGAGTCCCTTACTGGGCGCCTGGCTAAGCAGGGAGCCTGCTTCTCTCCTCTCCCTCTGCCTGCTTGCCGCTCCCCCTGCTTGTGCTCTCTCTCTCTCACTATCTCTCTCTCTGTCTGTCAAATAAATAAATAAAACCTTAAAAAAAAAAAAGAGTGTTCAGATGGTCAATTTAATGTTATAGGTTCTTTACCAAATAAAAAATATTATAAAACTTATGAAAACTGAGGTTTTTAAACATGGAATTTTGTTATCAAGATATTTGCTTTCAAACATAATTAGCGATTCTTTTCTCAGCTCACAGAAAATTAATACATGCCTCTTTCTTTAAAAACAACAACAACAACAAAAAGACTAGCAATGCTTTCTGAGATAGTCCTGGCAGCTAGCGGAGGAAGAAAATCCTCCAGTGGATAAAATTTCAAGTAGAATGTGTCACTTATTCCATTGGGAGAAGACATAGTCTGAGGATCTTTACGGATTCATGGGCAAGGCCAGTCTTTGGCCAGGTGGACAGATTTGGATACAAAAATTAGAGGACTTGGGACAGGGAGTTTAGGAAGAAGGCTTGTGCATAGGCCTCATAGCCGGGTCCTAGAATATAAGAATATTTGTGTTGCTGGGACCCCTTATCATCATATATAAGGTCTCCTCCCTGGAAGAGAGCCACCGAAGTGGCTGTGGAGACAAGAACACAGGCTTCACATGGCCTTCACAGGATGGACTGCCCCGTACCGTGTCTGACCTGATGGGGGCTATTGCTAAAGGTTCCCTTGGGCTATAGAAGCCACCAAACCAGACCAGCACCTGGTACAGGATGCTTACATTAGGTCTCTTCAACAAGGGGGGGGGGTTGTTCTCTCTAGAAGGCAATTTCATAGTTGGATTTATTTTCCCTGCCCCCATACATTTGCCACCACCACCACCTGTGGACATCCTGGATGCCTCGTACGTTCCCATGGTGGCCCACACAATGTGGCTTCTGAGCCAAGCTCTTCACTGTACAGTGACAGACTGCTGGCAAAGCCCAGCGTGCCAAGTGCCCTGCACGTATTTGCTAATGTAATCTTCATGGCAGCCATATTGAGCAACATACTTTCACTAGCTCCATTTTACAGATAAGGAAACTGAATGACAGAACTTTTGTGAATTGCTCCAAGTCAATAGTAGGTAAGTGAGTGGTGAGGTCTGCGTTTGAATTGAGATGATTGGTCTAGAGCCTGTAGTTTAAGATTTTATTTATTTATTTGAGAGAGAGAGAGTGAGAGAGAGCATGAGAGGGGGAAGGTCAGAGGGAGAAGCAGACTCCCTGTGGAGCTGGGAGCCAGATGTGGGACTCGATCCCAGGACCCTGGGATCATGACCTGAACTGACAGCAGCAGCTTAACCCACTGAGTCACTCAGGCATCCCTAGAGCCTGTGGTTTAACCACCACACAGACTCACAAGAGTCATGGATCTTATCATGTACACCAACCCTTAGAAGGAGTTGACCTGACAGGAGACTCATTTACGGCAAAACCTTCTAAGAATGGAGTGCTCCCCACAGAGAGCAATTTATGTCCTCAACCATCAAGCATTCTATGACACCATTTCTCTTTCAGCCAGAAACCACAATGGGCCCAGAAACCAAGAGAAGGATGGGAGTTATGACCCAGTCACAGCAGTTTTGCTTGCAGACCCATGACTCTGGGCTCTGCTGGGTTAGAAGTTTGGTATCCCAACAAGATTTGCTCCCACAAAGAGGAGACACCAATAGTTCCTAGACCTTGGCACAGTGACCTGGCTCTTTTGGGCTTTTAATGCCATTGAAAGAACAGGCAGAAAAGGGGGACAAGATATTAGCTGGGGTGATTGATCTTGATGATTTAGAGAAAATAAGGTTGCTGTCACACAACAGGGTCATGGAGGGAGATGGGTGCAAGCCGGGGGCACCCCAGGAATACCTTAGACCATGTCTAACGGTGAAAGTCGGCAGAACACTAAAGCAGCAGAATTGAGATAACCAAGAGTTCAGACCACCCAGGAGTGAAGGTCTAGGCCACTCCGTAGGGAAAGAATCCTGACCATTTGACTCTTTGCTGTATAACAAAATGGTTTAAAGGTTGAGCTCTGGTTCCCACCGACCCAGATTCAACTCCAAGTGTTCACACGCGCTGTCTGTGTCCCTGTCTCTGCTTTAGTTTCCACACCCGTAAAATAGGGATAATAATAGTTCCTACCTCAAATTTTATTTTGAGAATTGAGTAATACTTATGAAGCACTTAGGACAGGGTCTGGCATGCAGTAAACACTCTATAAATTTTAGCTATTATTAAGGCAAGGGGATAAGAAGTAATAGGGGAAAGTCATAAAGACCAGCAACAGCCTCATCATCAGTCGGGAAAATGAGAACAGTACATACAAAAACTTGTACAGGAATATTTATACTAGCTTTATTTGTAATGGCCACAAACAGAAAGAAACAATCCAGAGGCCTTTCTGTGTGGGCATGATTAAACAAATTCTGGTATATCCACACCATGGTTAAGTTTACTCTGCAACAAAAAGAAATGAACTATTGCACAGTGAACAAAACCATCAACACGATGAAAAGGCAAGCTATGGAATAAGAGAAAATATTTGCAAATCATCTGTGCGATAAGGGGTGGATATTAAAAATATATAAAGAACACATACAACTTAATAGCAAAAAAACAAAAACAAAAAACCCAAAAAGAAACCCAAACAATCCGATTAAAAAATGGGCAGAGGACGTAAGTAAACATTTTTCCAAAGAAGACACAGAGAAAGCCAACAGGCAGGTGAAAAGGTGCTCAACATCACTCATCATCAGGGAAATGCAGATCGAAACCACAATGTCACCTCACACCTGTCAGAATGGCTATTACCACAAAGATGAGAAATAACAATTGTCAGGGAGGATGTGGAGAAAAGGGAGCCCTTGTGTCCTGTGGGTGGGAATGTATGCTGGTGGATCCAGTATGGAAAACAGGATGGAGTTTCCTAAATAATTTAAAAATAGAACTGCCCCATGATCCAGCAATTCCACGTCTGGGTATTTACCCGAAGAAAATGAAAACACTAACTTGAAAAGATGTATGCACCCCTATGTTTATTGCAGCAATATTTACAATAGCCAAGACGTGGAAGCAACATAAGTGTCCCTCGATGGAGGAATGGGTAAACAAAATGTAGTGTACACACACACACACACACATACACACTAGAGTATTATTCAGCCATAAAAAGAAGGAAATCTGGCCATTTGTGGTAACATGGATGGAAATTGAGGGTGTTATTTTTTTAATTTATTTAAATTAAATTAATTAACATATAGTGTTTCATTAGTTTCAGATATAGAGTTCAATGATTCATCAGTCTTTTTTTTTTTTAAGATTTTATTTATTATTTATTTGACAGACAGAAATCACAAATAGGCAGAGAGGCAGGCAGGCTGAGCAGAGAGCCCGATGTGGGGCTTGATCCCAGGACCCTGGGATCAATGACCTGAGCCGAAGGCAGAGGCTTTAACCCACTGAGCCACCCAGGCGCCCCTGATTCATCAGTCTTATATAACACCCAGTGCTCGTTACATCCTGTGTCCTCCTTAATGTCCATCACTCAGCTACCCCATTCCCCAACCCTCTCCCCTCCAGCAACCTCAGTTTATTTCCCGATAGTGTAGTCTCTCATGGTTTGTCTCCCTCTCTAATGAGTTCCCATTCAGTTTCCCTTCCTTCCCCTATGATCCTCTGCGCTGTTTCTTATATTGTACATATGAGTGAAACCATATGATAATTGTCTTTCTCTGATTGACTTATTTTGCTTAGCATAATTCCCTCTAGTTCCATCCATGTCGTTGTAAATGGCAAGATTTTTTTTTTGATGTCTCAGTAATACTCCCTTGTGTGTATATATCACATCTTCTTTATCCACCCATCAATGGACATCTGGGCTCTTTCCATACTTTGGCTCTTGTGGACATTGCTGCTATAAACATCAGGGTGAAGATGCTCCTTCTGATCACCATATTTGTAACTATGGGGTGAAAACCAGGAGTGCAATTGCTTTGTTATAGGGTAGCTCTGTTTTTAGCTTTTTGAGGAACCTCCATACTGTTTTCTGGAGTGGCTGTACCAGCTTGCATTCCCACCAATGGTGTAAGAGGGTCCCCTTTTCTCTGCATCCTTGTTGAGGGCATTATGTTAAGTGAATTAAGTCAGATAGAGAAAGACAAATTTCACCTGTATGTGAAATTAAAAAAACAACTCATAGAACAGAGAACAGATTGGTAGTTACCAGAGGAGAGGAGTGTGAGGGGAAAAATCAGTGTGGGGGATCAAAAGGTATAAATTTCCAGTTATAAAGTAAGTAAGTCACAGAGATGTCATGTATGGCATGGTGATCATAGATAGTAAACACTGTATTGCATACTTAAAAATAACTAAGGGACGCCTGGTTAGCTCAGTTGGTTAGGCGGCTACTTTTGGCTCATGTCACAATTCCAGGGTGCTGGGTTGAGTCCTGCATTGGGCTCTCTGCTCAGCAGGGAGCCTGTTTCTCTCTCTCCCTCTGCCTGTCTCTCCTCCTGCTTGTGGTCTCTCTCTCTGTGAAATAAATAAATTCTTTAAAAATAAAATAAAAATAACTAAGTAGATTTAAAGTTCTCAGCACAATAAAGAAAAATTTGGTGGTGATGATGTTAACTGTGGTGGTCATTTACAATATATACAAATACCAAATCATCCTGCTGTACACCTGAAACTAATATTGTATGTCAATTATATCTCAGGTTTTTTTAAAGATTTTATTTATTTCACAGACAGAGATCACAAGTAGGCAGAGAGGCAGGCAGGGAGAGAGGAGGAAGCAGGCTCCCCGCTGAGCAGAGAACCTGATGTGGGGCTCGATCCCAGGACCCCGAGACCATGACCCGAGCGGAAGGCAGAGGCTTTAACCCACTGAGCCACCCAGGCGCCCCGATTATATCTCAGTTTTTAAAAAATGAACTTTTGTTTATACATGACAAACTGCACGAATCTTCAGAGATGCTGAGTGAAAAAAAGCCAATCACAAAATTTTACATACTCTATGACTCAATTCATATAACATTCTTGAGGTGATAAAACTATAGACATGAAATTACCAGTTCAGGTAGGGCTGAGGGTGGGAGGAAAGTGGGTGTGGCTATAAACCCGCAACACGAGGGAAACTGGACGACATAAATACTGTGTGTCTTGACTGTACCAGTGATTTCCTCGTTGTGACACTGTACTATAGTTTGCAAGATACTACCATCAGGAGAAACTGGGTAGAGTACCCAGGATCTTTCAATATTTTGTTTTTTCTTAAAACTGCATGTGAATCTATAATTATCTCCAAATAAGTTTAATTAAAAATGAGACCAGGGACGCTTGGATGGCTCAGTCGATTAAGCACCTGCCTTAAGCTCAGATCATGATCCTGGATCCCTGGGATCGAGTCCACCGATCAAACCCTACTTCAGAGTCCCAGCTCAGCGTGTAGTCTCCTTCTCCCTCTCTCCCTGCCTCACCCCCCTGCTCATGCGCACGTGCGCACTCTTTCTTGCTCTCACACGCTCTCTCAAATAAATAAATAAAATCTTTTTAAAAAATGACATCAGTAAAAAAAAAGCGAGAACAGTATTACTCCTATTTCCTTTCTTACTTCGTGTGTGTGTTTAATTTGAAATCTTTGCCAATTTTGTGGTGTAAATACCACTGATTTCAAGCTACCAGTGAAACATCACTAAACATGGAATTGGGAGGAGATGGGCACAACTATGCTTCACAAGCTAGTGCAGGTCCCCAAAACCTTTTTGCCCTATTAGTCTGACAAAAGTTAGAAAGGTTGGTAATATCCTGTATTGGAGAGGTGTGAGAGAATGACACTCCTGCATCGTTAACGGGAGGGTTCAATGAAATGCCTTAAAAAATTAAATTAAATTAAATTGAATTATATTTTTATTTTTTTAATTTTTAAAAAATATTTTATTTATTTATTTGAGAAAGAGTGAGAGAGAGAGCAAGAGAGCCGGGTGGAGAGCAGAGGGAGAAGCAGACTCCCTGTTAAGCAGGGAGCCCAATGTGGGTCTGGATCCCGAGACTCTGGGATCATGACAGGAGCCAAAGGCAGATGCTTAACCAACCCAGATGCCCCTAAATTAAATTATTTTTATTGAAGTATAGTTAACACACAATGGTACCTTAGTCTCAAGTGTACAACATAGTGATTCAACAATCCTATATATTATGCTAAGCTCAAAATAATGTCTTTTGGAGGGCAATGCTGTATCTTTCTTAAATGTTAGATGTCAAGTTAGACCCCAAATGCAATTTTATGGTAATACTTGAACAAGTGAATAAAAAGACAAAAATAGCTGTCCGGTGCAGCATTATTTATAATAACAAAAGCAGTAGACATTACTTTTTTTTAAGATTTTATTTATTTGAGAGAGTGAATGAGCGAGAGAGCACAAGCAGGGGGAGTAGGGGAGGGAGAAGCAGACTCCCACTGAGCGGGGAGCCCCATGCAGGACTCGAATCTGGGACCCTGGGATCATGACCTGAGCTAAAGCAGACACTTACCTGACTGGGCCACTCAGGCGCCCCCAAAACAGTAGATATTTTATTAAGAGAATAGTTAAATACTTTGGGGTGTATCTGTGCTTCATAATATAAAGAAAGCAGACCACACATACTGGCACAGGACAGTTAAGATATTTGAGCAAAAAGCAGGCTGCCAACCGCCAAACTGTATGTATAACATGATTCTATTTTCAAAAGAATAAAAAACTCTCTTTGTTTGCCTGTGGATAAAAATAGTCGGAAAAACATGACAAAATGTAAAGGAAGTTTACTTGGGAAAAGAGTGAAATTAGATAGTATTTACCTTTTTTTTTTTTTTCCAAGATTTTTTATTTGTCAGAGAGAGAGAGCCTGAGCAGGGTGAGCTGCAGAGACATAAGCAGGCTCCCCACTGAGCAAGGAGCCAGACGTGGGGCTCAGTCCCAGGGACCCTGGGATCATGACCTAAGCCCAAGGCAGATGCTTAACTGACTGACCCACCCAGGCTTCCTGATGGTATTTACTTCGTATATTTATTTGTATATACTTCATATGTAGCATTTTATTATTGCAGTTGTTATTTATGATAAACAGGTACTGTTTATATACTTTCTAAAACTCACTTTTAGGCCCACGCAGGCCTGAAGAGAGACTATTTCATAAAGTTCAAAGAGTTTTGTCTCCAGGCCAAGGATCCTAAAAGAGAGGGTGATATAGAGGAGAACAGTCATTAAAAACAAAGCCTGGCAATTAGATCATAAATGGTCTTACAATGAAAATAGTAAGGCATCAAAAAAGACTAACGTTGATGCAGAAACAAGTTCTCTGATGTAGGATTTTTGAAGGGCGTGTTCCAAACATGAAGGAAGGAGGGCTGAAGTTCTCTCCTTTGCCCTCCAATATCTTTGCTTCCTCTCAGATCACTTTTATTTATTTGCTTATTTTTAGAGGGGAGGGGAAGGGCAGAAGGAGAGAGAGAGACCCTCCAGCAAGCTCCATGCCCAGGGCAGGGCCCAACGTAAGGCTTGATTTCACAACCGCAGAGATCAGGACCTAAGCCAATAGTCAAGAGTCCAAAGCTTAACTGACTGACTGCCCCAGGCACCCCAAATCACTTTTAAAATAGCTTTATTAAAAAATAAAACAAGGGGCGCCTGGGTGGCTCAGTGGGTTAAAGCCTCTGCTTTCAGCTCAGGTCATGACCCCAGGGTCCTGGGATCGAGCCCCACATTGGGCTCTCTGCTCTGCGGAGAGCCTGCTTCTTCCTCTCTCTCCCTGCCTGCCTCTCTTGCCTACTTGTGGTCTGTCAAATAAATAAATAAAATCTTAAAACAAAACAAAACAAAACAAAACAGCATTATTGAGATATGGTTCACATACCATAAAACTCTCCCACTTAAAGGGTGCAGTTCAGTGGTTTTTAGAATATTCAGTTATGCAACCATCAACACAATCTAATTTTAGAATATCTTCATAATCTCAACCCCCACCCCCCAAAACAACCCTAGTATTCATTAGTGGCCCCTTTCCATTCCCCACCCTCAACCCTGGGCAACCACTAGTCTATGGACTTGCTTTTTCTGGACATTTTCTATAAATAGAATGATACAATATGTGGCTTTTTGTGTCTGGCTTATTTCACTTAGTGTGATATTTTCAAAGTCTACCCACATTGTAGCATGTACCAGTACTTCATTCCATTTCATGGCCAAATAATAATCCATTTATGGCCATACCACATTTGGTTTATCCATTCCTCAGTTGATTGACATATGGGTTGTTTCCATTTTTTGGGGTACTATGAATATGTGTGTACCAATTTTCCTGTGATATATATTCTCATTTCTCTTGGGTATATGCCTGGGAGTGGTGAGAGAACTTTTTCTGTTTGATTAAAGAGGAGGATTTCTTTCTCCTTTATGTTGGAGGAATTCCTCAAACATCTAATGACCCCTGGTGATCGTGTTTCTATCTAAATCTGAATTTTCTGCACCCCCACCTCAGCCCAGACTTTGAAGGTACCCAAAGCCTCCAAATTCTAAGATTTTTCAAGATGACAGTGTGAAGACATCTTTACTTTACCGTCAGCTCAGGTCATGATCTCGGGGTCCTGGGACTGAGCCCTGCATTGTGCTCTCTGCTCAGCAGGGGGCCTGCTCCGCAGCCCCTCCACCGCCCCTCCCTGCCTGCCTCTCTTTTCTACTTGTGATCCTCTCTCTGATCTCAAATAAATAAAATCTTAAAAAAAAATTAAACTACGCAAGCAATTATTATATCCATTCTTTTTATTTTTTTAAAAGGTTTTATTTGTAGATTTATTGAGAGAGAGAGAGAGAGAGAGAACAAGTTGGGGGAGGGAGGAGCCAAGGGAGAGGGAGAAGCAGACTCCCTGTTCAACAGGGAGCCTAACTCAGGGCTCTGACGCAGGGCTCGATTTCAGGACCCCAGGATCTGACCTGAGCTGAAGGCAGACACCTAACTGACTAAGCCACCCAGGCATCCCTGTATCTACTTTTTTTTTTTTTTTTTTTTTTTTTTTTGAGAGAGAGGCAGTGAGAGAGCATGAGCGAGGAGAAGGTCAGAGGGAGAAGCAGACTCCCCGTGGAGCTGGGAGCCTGATGCGGGACTCGATCCCAGGTCTCTGGGATCATGACCAGAGCCGAAGGCAGTCGTCCAACCAACTGAGCCACCCAGGCGTCCCCCCTGTATCTACTCTTGAAAACAAAAATTGTAAAGCTAAAATTCCATTATAACTTCTCCTAACCTCATCTGCCTCTCCAGGGACCAAGTTATTTCCCTCACCCCAGCTAAAAGCATACTTCCTGTGTTAATTGCATTTCAGGAAGCAGATTTCTTGATTTTTTATTGTTAGGAAATGTCTTAGAGGTTCCTTAAATCTTCCCTAAGTAAGATTACATAAAACTCACTTTCAATCACCATCATGAGTCTATTAACCTTATATTTATATATGTATTATTTTGTGCGTTTGAATTATTAGGAATGGTATCATATCATTTATATCATTCTGAAGTTTGCCTTTTCATGCAACAATGCGTTACATTTTTTTTCTTTTTAGTTTCCTTGTATTGTAATACATTTTATAACAATATATTGCATTTTTAAAAATTCATTCCCCTTTTGATGGGCACTTAGACTGATTTTTTGCCCTTGCAAATACTACTCAAATGAATACTCTTTTTTTTTTTTTAAGATTTTATTTATTTATTTGACGGACAGAGACCACAAGTAGGCAGAGAGGCAGGCTCCCTGCTGAGCAAAGAGCCCAATGCGGGCCTGATCCCAGGGCCCTGAGATCATGACCTGAGCCGAAGGCAGAGGCTTTAACCCACTGAGCTACCCAGGCACGCCTCAAATGAATATTCTTATATCGGTTTTCTTAAGCATACATGTGGGTGTCTCTCGCTCATAGATTCACTGGGTCATTCAGCAAGTGTATTTTTCATTTTTATTAGATGCTGTAAAATCATTTTCAAAGTGCCTGTTTCAATGTATACTCCCATCAGCAGTCTTTAAAAGTTTCTTTCCCCAAATCTTCCCCAATAGTTGATATTGCCAAATAACTAATTTTTGATCATATCATTGGTGAAAAAAATGTATTTCAATGTTTTAACTTGCATTTTGTGTGTATTAGTGAAGTAAGGCATCTTATCAATTTTATTGATTGTGCAGATTTCTTCCCTATAATTGTTTATATTAAAATCTGCTCATTTTCTTAGTATTGGTTATATTTTTCTCACAGATATGTAAAAGGGTTCTGAATTTTAGTCCATTAGAGATGATGTATTTCTCTGTTAATTAAAATTTTACCTTTTTTTTTTTTTTTTTAGAGAGAGGGAGAGAAGAGGGAGGAGGGGCAGAGGGAGAGAGAGAATCTTAAGCAGGCTCCGCCACTCCATCTCACAATCCTGAAATCATGACCTGAGCCAAAATCAACAGTTGGATGCTTAACTGATTGAGCCCCCCGGGGTTCCACATACTTTTACTTCGTAATGGTATCTTGGACCATATCATTTTTTAAAAATTTGATGTTATCAAATTGATTAGTCATTTCCTTTGTGGTTTGAATCATGTTTTAGGAATGTATTTACTATTGTAAAAATATTAATTCTCCCAAAACTTATATATATTTTATATATTATATTAAATATATGTATATTTAATGTATTTCAATCAGAATCCCCATACAGTTTGATGGATTTTTTTTTAAGATTTTATTTATTTATTTGACAGAGATCACAAGCAGACAGAGAGGCAGGCAGAGAGAGAGAGAGGGAAGCAGGCTCCCTGCTGAGCAGAGAGCCCGATTTGGGACTTAATCCCAGGACCCTGAGATCATGACCTGAGCCGAAGGCAGTGGCTTAACCTACTGAGCCACCCAGGCACCTGATGGTTTTTTTTCAAAAAGATTTTATTTATTTATTTTAGAGAGAGAGCACAAATGGGGAGAAAGAGAGAGCATCTCAAGCTCAAAACGGGGCTCGATCCCACGACCCTGAGATCACCTGAGCAGAAACCAAGAGTCACATGCTTAACCGACTGAGCCACTCAGGCGACCCCAATTTGGGTTTTTTTTTTTTTTAATTGGATAAAATGATCCTAAAGGAAGATTAAATACCCAGGAAGACAGACAACAGATTAATTTTCACATTACGTGAAAAGCTCTTATAAATTGTTAAGGAAAAGATGTGCAATCTAATAGAAGAATTGACAGACAATATGAAGAGACAATGCAGAGAGGAAAAAATTCTCTAAGAAATATGAAAAGATGCTTACATTCACAGATAGTCCAGGAAATAAACTTAAGGGTGAGATGTCACACTCCACCTTGTCAGGCAGACAAAATATGGGAAAGACTATTACAGCTGTTGGTAGCAGGGATTTAGAGTAAGGATACTTTTACCTTTAACTTTTTTTTTTTTAACCTTTAACTTTTAATGAAAGGTAATGAACTGACTTATATACTGGAAAAAAAAGCCTTTTTAAAAAAAATTTTAAATCTTATTTATTTATTTATTAAAAAGATTTTATTTATTTATTTGACAGAGAGGGATCACAAGTAGCCAGAGAGGCCGATGCAGAGCTCGATCCCAGGACCCTGAGATCATGACCTGAGCCGAAGGCAGAGGCTTAACACATTGAGCCACCCAGGTGCCCCCCTGCAAAAAACTTTTGTCTCTATTCTACATCTCTCATTACACAATTTTGTCTAGATTCATGGATTACTTTAATTTTAATCCAGACTCAATGTATGATTTCACATAATAATTCTATTTCTCATTATTTTTACGCTCATCTGAACAGCATTCTATATTTCAATTATGTTTTAATAGCATGTCCATTTAGTTTTTTGAATTTTTTATATGGGTAATCATATTGCCTAGCCACAATTTTTTCTTCCTCTTTCTCAATTCCTATGTCTCATTTCTTTTTCCTCCCTCCCTCCCTCCGTCCCTTTCATCCGTCTTATATAAAGGCAAGGATTGCCAGTCCATCAGATGCAGTGATGATGGGTCTTCTTCATCTTGTTCCTTTCTTTTTTTTCATTTTTATTTTTTAAAATATTTTACTTATTTATCTGACAGAGAGAGAGAGAGATCACAAGTAGGCAGAGCAGCAGGCAGAGAGAGAGGGGGAAGCAGACTCCCTGTTGAGCAGAGCCCTATGCAGGGCTCGATCCCAGGACCCTGAGATCATGACTTGAGCTGAAGGCAGAGGCTTAACCCACTGAGCCACCCAGGCACCCCTTGTTCTTTATTTTAATGAGATTATGCAACAACATCTAAAGTTTTACCAACAACTAATATCTACTGCAGGATTTTCGGTAGATATCCTTTTCCAGGTTAAAGAAATCCCCGTCTCTTCCTTCTTCAGTAAGAGCTTTTTATATTCTTTTCATGGATGGCTATTAAATATTATCAAATTCTCTTCCTGCTTCCATTGAAATAATTACATATTCTGTCTTCTTTAATCTGGTGAGTTACATTGATAAATTTCCTAATGGTGAATTAACCTTGAAATCTTGAGGTAAACCCTACGTAGTCATGTTTTACTATTTAATGCACTATTGGATTCAATCTGCTAATATTTTATAGTTTTTGCAAATATGTTTAAAAAGTCTAAACTTTGGGGTGCCTGGGTGGCTCAGTGGGTTAAAGCCTCTGCCTTCGGCTCAGGTTATGATCCCAGGGTTCTGGGATTGAGCCCCGCATCAGGCTCTCTGCTCAGCAAGGAGCCTGCTTCCCTTCCTCTCTCTCTCTGCCAGCCTCCCTGCCTACCTGTGATCTCTCTCTGTCAAATAAGTAAAATAAATAAAATCTTTAAAAGTCTAAACTTTTCTTATATTCTCCTTGCCTCAAGTCCCAGTGAACTTTGCTTAGAGATATAAAATTTTAATCTGCTCTTTAACTCAATGTATTGACAATGACTCTCAAGTTTAATTTCGGCAGGAAGCATGTGAGAATTACCCTTCTCATCTTCCATCTGTTTTTGTTTGATTTAGGAGGGATTAGGTAAAAATCTGAATACCCATAATCAGACAGTGTTTATTGGACTGGGAAGGGTGTGGGGGTTGAGCATGAGACTTCCTCTACCCCTTCTAAAAACTGGGAGTATGCAGTTCAATAAATGCTTCAAGGCTAGATGGAAGTGTAATGAGAAAACAGCCATTTTGACTTGCTGCCTTGGCATTTCACAATATAACAATTGTGCTCATACCCGGAGTCTGGGCACTTAGATAAGGACCTGAGTTTAGGATTCCACCCCAAGTTCCCCTGTGCTTTTCCGGGGGCACCTTTTATGTATTTATTTACTTACTTACTTACACACATTTTATACACACATGCACACACACACACACACACACACACACATATGTATGTATATACACACATATATGTACACATATTGTGTGCATGTACACACATATGTACATATATGTGCACACACACATATATGTACACACATACTTTTTTAAGAAAGGGAATGGGGAGGAACAGAGGAAGAGTGAGAGAGAATCTTTTTTTTTTTTTTTTTTTAAAGATTTTATTTACTGGGGCAGCTGGGTGGCTCAGTGGGTTAAGGCCTCTGCCTTCGGCTCAGGTCATGATCCCAGGGTCCTGGGATCAAGCCCTGCATTGGGCTCTTTGCTTGGCAGGGAGCCTGCTTCCACCTCTCTTTCTCTGCCTAATTGTGATCTCTGCCTGTCAAATAAATAAATAAAATCTTCAAAAAAATTTTTTATTTACTTATTTGATGGGGTGCCTGGGTGGCTCAGTGAGTTAAGCTTCTGCCTTCAGCTCAGGTCACGATCTCAGGGTCTTGGGATTGAGCCCTGCCTACATCGGGCTCTCTGCTCAGCGGGGAGCCTGCTTCCCCCTCTCTCTCTGCCTGCTGCTCTGTCTACTTGTGGTATCTCTGTCAAATAAATAAATAAAATCTTAAAAAAAAAAAGATTTACTTATTTGACACAGAGAGACACAGTAGAGAGGGAATACAAGCAGAGAGAGTAGGGAAGGGAGAAGGAGGCTTCCTGCCAAGCAGGGAGCCAGATGCAGGGCCTGATCCCAGAACCCTAGGATCATGACCTGAGCCAAAGGCAGATGCTCAATGACTGTGAACCACTGAGGCACCCTGAGAGAATCCTAAGCATGCTTTGTGCCCAGCGCAGAGCTCAGTGCAGGGCTGTGGGGCTTGATCTCATGACCCCGAGATCATGAGCTGAGCCAGGATCAAGAGTTGGCTCAGGGTGCCAACCTGGTGAGCCACCCAGATGCCCCAGGGCACCTTTTAAAATAACCACTTAGTGGTGAACCCCTAAAAAGTTAGTCACCTCTCCCCCAACCACTTCATAAGTAAAAGTTCCTTGCTACCCTCCTTTCTACCTCCTGCTCACTGATGACCCGGGACAGAGGACTGCCCTTCCCCTAGCTTATAACAGTCCTTGTGACTTTATTTTTTTTTAAGATTTTATTTATTTATTTGACAGACAGAGATCACAAATAGGCAGAAAGAGAGAGGGGGAAGCAGGCTCCCTGCTGAGCGGGGGGCCCGATGCAGGGCTCGATCCCAGGACCCCGAGATCATGACTAAGCCAAAGGCAGAGGCTTAACCCATTGAGCCACCCGCGGGCCCTTCTGTAGGCTAGAAGTCTAAAGCCAAGGTGCCATCAGCAAAGGTGGTTTCTGGCAACACCCCTATTCCTGGCTTACAGATGGCTCTCTTCTTGCTATGTCTTTACATGGCCTTTCCTCAGTGCATGTGGGGAGAGAGAGAGAGAGAGAATGTGTAACATTTCATGGTATGTCTTCCTCTACACATAAAGAGACACACCAATCCTATGGGATTAGGGCCCCACTCACACCACCTCCTTTAACCTTAATTACCTTCTTCAACGCTCTAAATACTCTTACATTGGCAATTAGGGCTTTAACATGTGAATTTTGGTGGAGGGGTGGTCACAATTCAGTCTGTAACACAATCCTTCTGAAAAGAATCCACCAACATCTATTAAAATTAAAAATGTGCTTGGTCACAATAGCCAACAAGTGGAAATAACCCAAATACCAGTCAATAGATGAATAAGTAAACAAAATGTGGCCCATTCGTACCATGGAATATTATTCAGCCTTAACAAGTAATGAAATTCTGGGTGCCGGGGTAGCTCAGTTGGTTAAGTGTCTGCCTTTGGCTCTGGCCATGATCCCAGGACTGAGTCCCAAATCAGGCTCCTTGCTCAGTGGGGAGCCTGCTTCACCCTCTGCCCCTCCCCACTCTCAAGCTGTCTCTCTCAAATAAATAAATAAAATCTTAAAAATAAATAAATAAATTTAAAAACCTACAAGTAATGAAATTCTGACAAATGCTACAACATGGACGAACCCTGAAAACACTGTCCTAAGTAAAATAAGCCAGACAGAAAAACACAAATGTTGTACGGTGCCTCTTACTATGAGGTATCTAGAATAGGTAAATTCATAGGAGAGACAGAAAGTAGGTTACCAGGGCCTGAGAGGAATCTCTCACACAACAACAAAGATGAATCTCAAAGACAAAAGGCTGAGCAAAAGCCAGGCACAAAAGAGTACCGCATTATTTGTTCATTTGAAGTTCAAGAGCAGACGGACAAATCTATATTGATAGACATCAGGACAGTGGTTTCCTCTTGACAGAGGATTATTGACTTGGAAGGGGTGTAAGGGAGGTTTCTGGGGAAAGTCTAATAATTTGATCTCAATAGCGGTTACATGGATATATACCTATATACATCTTAACTGAGTTGTGCATCTGGGATTAATGTACTATCTGTATGACATCCATAAAGAAGTAATAAAGGGATGTATCTTTTGACTCAGTTTACAGAAACAAAAGCATCACTACGTAACAACAAAAGTTTAAGAATTTACTGCGGCAATTTATGGGGTGCCTGGGTGGCTCAGTGGGTTAAGCATCCCACTCTTTTTTTTTGGGCATCTGTTGGCAGAATCTGCTTGGGGTTCTCTTTCTCCCTCTCCCTCCCCCCCTCCCTCCTTGACTTTTTCAAGAAGGGCATACATTAAGGCATGTGGGGGCTGGGGTCAGAGGGTGGTGCAGGTCCTAGCAAGAATAGAAGCTGGAAAAGGAGCAAAGGAAAAAAAAAATGGTTTTTTTCAAGGAGTCCCTTGAGACAGGAAAACTGAAGGGACCCCATGGGAAAAAAAAGCCATTTTTTCCCCCTTTGCTCCTTTTCCAGCTTCTATTCTTGCTAGGATGTGCACCCCCACCCCACTCTACCTATGCCTTGTAATGTAGATAGCACCCGCCTCCAGGGAAGAGACAAAGAGATAATATCTTTGGAGTCACCCAGCACAATAGATAACAACTAAGGAGGGACTGTGCGGGGTAGTCAGGAAGTTCTCCAAAACCACACTGACTCTTGACCCCAAGACCCCTGGCTTCAGGGAATGAGTGACTTATGAAAGACACCTGGCCTCTGGCCCTGCTCTGACCAGTTCCCAGATACCTGAGGACACATGCACCAGACCACAATCACCAATAAGAACCTCAGACCCGGAGCATGACGATAATCTTTCTCTTTTCGTTTCCAAGTTTCCCAGGTGGTCTGTCTATATCTCCTTCTCTCTCCATATGTATGTGTGTATATATACATACACAAACATATATATACATATACAGGAGATGTAGACAGATATACATACATACGTGTGTGTGTGTGTGTGTGTGTGTGTGTGTGTGTATCCCCCCACCCCCCAAACTCTGCTTTCACTTCCTCCTGGCTCATGTTTTATTTCCAGCCAAGGACCCTCTTGGCTAGTCCTGTGATACCTCCTCTCTGGTCCCTTTGGACCCAGCCTGTCCGCATCACCTTCAGCTTCCCTGTCCCCAAAACCACCCCTAGCTAAAAAACCTGTGAGGTGTTAGTTATTTGTGTGTGAGAAAGCAGAACAAAATAAGAAGACATCAGACACACCTCAGAACAGGGGCTCCCAAAAGAGCAAACAGGCATTAATTGGAAAGCACAGGCTCATCTGAAAACTGCCTTCGAAACAGATAAGGGCTCTACCCAATCCAATGGCTGAGAAGGCAAGGAATCCCAGGTCTGAAGGGGCTGGAGTAGTCCTGTTGTCAGGAATCCTCCAGTGGACAAGCAAGGCTCTTTTCTAGGACAGTGCTACACACCGAGGAGAAACTGCTGGAAGCAGAGAAAAAATTAATCAGAACAGGGATTATACAGCCAATGGTCGAGGTCTAGATAAAAGTGGAGAAGAGGAACCAAGCTAGGGTATCCTAGCATGCTGCATGTTTTTTGAAGCATTCCACAAAAACAACAGCAGAGGGAGCTCTGCGAAGTCAGAAAAGCTGTCCTGAACCAAGACTCCTCAAAGTTCAGGAAAACAAATGTTTCCAAAAGAAATGAGCAACAGTAAAGTCTCCAAGGCAAATACCACACAAAGTTATTCTTTTTTTAAAAAAATATTTTATTTATTTGACAGAGAGAAACACAGCCAAAGAGGAACACAAGCAGGGGGAGTGGGAGAGGGAGAAGCAGGCTTCCTGCTGAGCAGGGAGCCCGATGCCCCGATGTGGGGTTCAAACTCAGCACCCTGAGATCATGACCTGAGCCAAAGGCAGACGCTTAACGACTGAGCCACCCAGGCGCCCCTAAAGTTATTCTAAGAAGGAAGAGAATAGGGAAAATAACATCCTTATGGACAATGAAAGCATGCCAGAGACGTGCCCACAAGCAGAACAAACTAATTCACTAATTTCAAAATGAGCTAAAAGATACTGAGGAAATGATACAAGAAATAAAAGAAAAACTTAAGTCAGAATTTGAAAAAAATGCAACTATGAGGTGATTAAACTCAAGAAAGAATTGGAAATAAAAAGGACAAATCTCAGAAATAAAGACTATAAACTGGAAGGAATATAAGACTTTATAAATACAACAGATAATGTCTCAAAAGAAACAACATCAAAAGAAATTTTAGGTTTAAAATAAATGAAAAGATATTCAGGATTCAAGAGACAAAGATACTAAAGATAGGTAAAGAAGATCAGGAGCTCTAACACAGAGATAACAGACCTAAAGAAAATCAAAGCAGGGGAAGAAAATAAATACTAAAAGCTATAAAAAAAAAGGGAAGAAATATATATTTTAAAGATTTTATTTATTTATTCGACAGAGATCACAAGTAGGCAGAGAGGTAGGCAGAGAGAGAGGGGGAAGCAGGCTCCCCGCTGAGCGGAGAGCTCCATGCGAGGCTCGAGGCTCGATCCCAGAACCCTGGGATCATGACCCGAGCCAAAGGCAGAGGCTTAACCCACTGTGCCACCCAGACGCCTCAAGGGAAGAAATATTTTTAAAACCCTACAGTGTGAAACAACACACCACATATAAAAGAACATTGACTCAGAATGGCACAGTCATGTTCTAGTAAAATTACTGGACCTTTAAGGAAAAAAACTCATCTTGTCCTCTTAAGCAAAAAGAGCACATGTCCTCTAAAAGGGGAAAATCATATGTGATTAGGCCGTTTGACAAGAATGATCTGAGTCAGAAGAAAACAGAGCAGTATTAACTCAAATATACTCAAGGAAAAAACTGTGGGCCAAGGATTTTATATCCAGGAAATCTGACTTGGAAGTTTGAACGGTACAGACAACTGTTGCCATTGTCTTCCACTTCAAAAGTGAGAGAATATAGATTCCGTGAGCCCTCCTGGAAGGATCTAGAAAAAAGCTTTAGACAAAATGACCAGAGCAACATCAACATAAGGAGAACTGGTTTAAGCCATATATATGTATTGTATATTAAATATCTTGTAGAAAAATGGGAATTAGAAGGAAAAGAGTATGGTGTTAATGACTCTATGATCTGACCATGTGGATATAGCACATCTATTAAAATGAGGGGGGAGAATGGGAAGAACAAATACAAGAAATGTTTTGTTTTTAGAAATTATGTTGTTGGTGGTATTAGTAATACTTTTATCCAGAGACTAATGTGTAATGTGGGACTAAAATACATGAATAATCTTGGGATATTTTAATTCTATAAACCTCTAAGTCCTTGAGAAAACAGGTTCTCTTCTCATTGTGGAAGAAGGTAAGTACAGATAATCATGTTGACCAGGTTAAGTAAAAGGTTTGTAGCATTTTACTTGAAGTGGAAGTAGAAGTATCCATGTAAATTTCACAAGGCACTTTTTTTTTAAAAGATTTTATTTATTTATTTGACAGATCACAAGTAGGCAGAGAGGCAGACAGAGAGAGAGTGGGAAGCAGGCTCCCCACTGAGCAGAGAGGCCGATGTGGGGCTCGGTCCCAGGACCCTGGGATCATGACCTGAGCCGAAGGCAGAGGCTTTAACCCACTGAGCCACACAGGCGCCCCTCCCAAAGCACTTCTGATAAGGGAACAGAAGCCTAGCTGAGGACAAGACACAAGCTGACACCCTGCAAGCCCCCCAGCCCCCGAAATCCCGGGGTGGGGGGATGTGCGTGACATTCCTCAGGCACTTCTGGCTGCCCTAAAACTAAGAGAAAGGAAAAACAAGAATCGTTAACTGATAAGGATCCCAATCCTGCAGGATGTGAGTCTCCATCAGTTTACAAATGTCTTAATGATTTAAAGGGAAAAACATTCTTACCAATAGCCTAACTTTCAGAGATCCATAACTCAATTTCTTAGAGCCCTAACATTAAATTTATGACCTGCCGCCCATTGACAAATACTTGAGACAGAAAGCCCTTTTAGAAATGTTACTTTCTCCTTACCTCCTCCAACTCCCAGGTATACAGTCAGTCACCCCTCACATTTGTAATGCAGCCTTTTCTGCCATGGGTCCTGTCCCTGTGCTTTAAATAAAATCACCTTTTTACATCAAAGACATCTCAAGAATTTTTCCTTGGCTGTGGGCTCTGGAGCCTAACGGTACTAAAAACTACATCACTTTGAGGGCACCTGGGTGGCTCCATTGGTTAAGCGCTGGCTCTTGATTTCTGCCCAGGTCATAATCTCAGGGTCCTGGGATTAATTCCTGAGTCAGGCTCCTTGCTCAGCGTGCACTCTGCTTGAGCAGTCTTGCTCTCTCCTTTTCCCTCTGCTCCTCTTCAAGCTTGTGTGCTCTCACTCTCTAAAATAAAATTTAAAATCTTTGTTTTTTAAAGATTTTACTTATTTATTTATTCATTTATTTGACAAAGAGAGAACACAAGCAGGGGGAGCAGCAGAGGGAGAGGGAAAAGCAGGCTCCCTGATGAGCAAGGAACCCAATATGGGACTTGATCCCACGACCCCAAGATCATGACCTGAGCAGAAGGGAGATGCTTAACTAACAGAGCCACCCAGGTGCCCAATGATGGAGAAATGTTAAAAGGACCCAGGAGCTGGCTTGAAAGGATTCTAACTGGCCAAATCTGGAAAAATTTGAGCATCAGAATGAATAATGTTTAGATCCATGAGTTCAGGGGCGCCTGGGTGGCTCGGTCAGTTTAAGTGTTTAACTCTTGATTTTGGTTCAGGTCATGACCTCGGGGTCGTGAGATTGAGCCCCATGTCAGGCTCCACACTCAGCAGGGAGTCTGCTGGGGATTCCCTCCTTCTCCCTCTGCCCCTCCCCCACAAACATACATGGCTTTTAAAAAAATCCATGAGTTCATAAAAAATTTTTAAATGTTGCATTTATATAACGATGGGGCGAAATCATCTTAAAAGTCATTAAAGAGATGGGGTGCCTGGGTGGCTCAGTGGGTTAAGCCTCTGCCTTCGGCTCAGGTCATGATCTCAGGGTCCTGGGATCCAGCCCAGCATCAGGCTCTCTGCTCAGCGGGAAGCCTGCTTCCCTCTCCCTCTTTGCCTGCTTCTCTGCCTACTTGTGATCTCTCTCTCTGTCAAATAAGTAAATAAATAATCTTTAAAAAAAAAAAAAGTCATTACAGAGGGATGCCTGGGTGGCTCAGTCTTTTTTTTTTTTTTTTTTA
>PISX010005092.1:0-66067 GCA_004024625.1 Mellivora capensis | reverse complement strand
TCTGGGTAGCTCAGTCTTCAGCGTCTGCCTTCAGCTTGGGTCATGGACCTGGGTTCAAGTCCCACATTAGGCTCCTTGCTCATTGGGGAGCCCGCTTCTCCCTCTGACTGCCGCTCCCCCTGCTTGTGCTCTCTCTCTCCGACAAATAAATAGATAAAATCTTTTAAAAAAATCAGTAAAGAGAAAGAATCAAGCATTTATCCTGCCTTTTTTCTTTAACTCCTTTTTTTGAGTGGGCTCTATACCCAATATGGAGTTTGAATTCATGACCCTGAGATCAAGAGTCACATACCCTACCAACTGATCCAACCAGGTACCGCTTATCCTGCCTTTCTTATATATGCTTAGCACTGGGTAACCAAAAAGGGGAAGTATCTCTTCATGAAAATATGCAAGTTAAGGAATGAAAATGAAATCACAGATTTAGAATATCATTATTTTGCAACACCAAGAGAATTTACCGAACAGAAGCAATTGCTAACATCACAAAAAAGAGAGACAATCAGACACAAGGGACCTTGAATGAAAGAACACACCGGCACCTGTAGTGTTGCCAAAGGCATCAAGCCTGAGTCTGATCAGACCTTTAGATTGAGCTGCCCACATGCAGGAAATGCAGAGGAGGGAGGAAAATGGTGAGCTACACTATTAGTACACAATCAGCCAAACCCAGACTGCAGGCAGAAGGGAGGGTACACAGATCAAACATCTGGGGTCTTCAACAGACAAACTGTTAGGAAAAAAAGGGGGACAGAAGAGGAAATCTCTAGATGCAGTAACAGAAAACAGAAGATCGTTTCTTCACCTCCACAAGAGGTGGAATGAAAGCAGTTCCTATCAGCTCAAGGTGAGGATTAAGGAAAAGATTAGACAACACCTTTATTATGACATGACCATTTATTTATTCATTTATTTATGTATGTATTTATTTTCTTTCTTTCTTTTTAAAAATATTTTTCTTATTTATTTATTAGAGAGAGAGAGAGAAAGAGAGAGTATGAGAGGAGAGAGGTCGGTGGGAGAAGAAAACTCCCTGCCGGCAGGGAGCCAGATGCAGGACTCCATCTGCTGACTCCAGGATCATGACCTGAGCTAAAGGCAGTCGCCCAACCAACTGAGCCACCCAGGTGCCCTTATTTATTTTCTTTCTTTCTTTTTTAAATACACTCTACACCCAACATGGGGGCTTGAACTCATGACCCTGGTATCAAGAGCTGTATGCTCTAATGACTGAGTGAGCCAGGTGCCCTAGACAACAATTTGATATGAGCTGGGGAAGGGCAGGGTGTTGACAGGGCTGGGAGATCGGAGTAGTATGCTCAGGGAAAATTAGTCACTTGTAACTAACAAAATCTGCAACTTAATTCTAATCACCATGTGAGGTATGAATGTTCCTCCAGCAACCAATTTTTTTTTTTTTAACTTCCTCAAGCTTTATTTTCTATTGTCCGTTAAAGGAATTATCTTTAACCCATTTTATTTCTGTTTGAAACTCAGCAGCTTTTTTTTTTTTTTTTAAGTAGGCTCCTCCCCTAGTTTGGAGCCCAATGTGGGGCTTAAACTCACAACCCTGATCCAGAAGTGTGCTGAGATCAAGAGTCAGAATGCTTAACGAATTGAGCCACCCAGGCACCCCTGGAACTCTGCAGATTTCAAGTTTGATGTTTTTTGCTTTCTCATTCTAAATTCATTTTTTTCCTTCTAAAAGATTATGACATAATTTAAAATTTTAAATAATTATAACTAAAGCACTTTTTTTTTTTTTAAGATTTTATTTCTTTATTTGAGAGAGAGGCAGTGAGAGAGCATGAGCGAGGAGAAGGTCAGAGGGAGAAGCAGACTCCCTGTGGAGCTGGGAGCCCGATGCGGGACTCGATCCCGGGTCTCCGGGATCATGACCTGAGCCGAAGGCAGTCGTCCAACCAACTGAGCCACCCAGGCGTCCCATAACTAAAGCACTTTTAGCATATCTTCACTTTACCCAACTGGAAACATTCCAACCAACTGTCAAAGGGTCATCAAAAAATAATAATTCTACAGATTTTAGAATGGAAATAATAAAAATAAGTGGTTTATTCTTACACCTAACTATCCCTAAAAGGCAAGATGAAATGAAAAGACTGTTGATTTGGATATAATAATACTGAAAAGAATAACATGCCATTATAAAGGGCTAAAGATCGAAAACAAAGAACAAAACCTCAAAATACGTATCAAATCAAAGAAGTGGGAAAGACTGAAGTAGAGTGTCCTGGGAAGCATACTTGATAAAACTAAAGGAATACAAGGGAGTGATTATCGTAAAAGTCAGGATAGTGGCTACTTTTTAGGGGAGGGAGAGAATGGTGATTGGGACTGGGTGGCGTAGCTGGACAGGTTCCATTTCTTTCTTTCTTTCTTTCTTTCTTTCTTTTTTTTTTTTTTGAAGATTTTTTTTTTTAAAGAATTTATTTATTTATTTGACAGAGATCACAAGTAGGCAGAGAGGCAGGCAGAGAGAGAGGAAGGGAAGCAGGCTCCCTGCTGAACAGAGAGCCCAATGCGGGGCTCGATCCCAGGACCCTGGGATCATGACCTAAGCAGAAGGCAGAGGCTTTAACCCACTGAGCCACCCAGGCGCCCCTTTTTTGAAGATTTTATTTATTTATTTGACAGAGAGAAATCACAAGTAGGCAGAGAGGCAGGCAGAGAGAGGGGGGGAAGCAGGCTCCATGCTGAGCAGAGAGCCTGATACAGGGCCCATCCCAGGACCCTGAGATCATGACATGAGCTCAAGCCGGAGGATTAACCTACTGAACCACCCAATCACCCCAAGGCTTCCATTTCTTGATCTAGATGGTAGTAGATCTAGAACCTGGAGATCTAACTTAATCTTCTTCAGTATTTCAGGGCTAAGGTGATGAATACGTGCCCAGTGTTCAATCAGAAGGTTGTGAGGAACATGACTGAAAAATAGGAGCGAACAGACTGAAACAGCAACCCAAACCTCATAAAGCCTAATTCCTGACTGGATTGTGGTGATCAGGGCCTCACTCTAACTGCCTGAAAGGAAAAAGGGAGAACATTTTCTGGTGGAAAAGAACATGATATGGAGCCTCTAGAATTATTCATCATTTCTAGAAGACAATAAAAAATTATTCTATTTGCACAGAAAAAAGAAACATGACCAAAATGAAAAGAAAAAGATAGAAGAAAACTCACAGATGATCCATATATTAGAGTCATCATACAAAAATGTAAAAATAACTATGACTAACATGTTAAGGAAAACAGTGAAAATATTGGACATCTAGAAGAAAATACAGAGAATTTAAACAGAGAATTGGAATCTATAAAAAAAAGTCAGATGGACATTTTAGAACTGAAAAAAAAAAATACAAAATCTGAAATGAAGAATCCAATGTAAGAGTGTAACAGCAACTGGACACAGTAGAGCATAGGATTAGTGAATTGGAAGACAGGTCAATAGAAAACAGTCCAGCTCAAGTGCAGAGATCAAAAAGAATGGAAAACAAAAATTCTGAAGCATGAGGACATGCTCAAATATATAGCACATTTGGAGTCCAAGGAGAGAAAAGATATTGTTGAGCAAAAGCAATATTCAAAGAGATAATGGCTGAGAATTTTTGAGAATTAATGAAAGATACCAACCCACAGATTCAAGAAGCTCACTAAACCAGAGGAAGATAGATACAAATAAAATCATGCCAAGGTATATCCTCCTAACACTAATGAACATCAAAGACATTGCTGAACATCTTAAAATAAGTCAGAAAAAAAAACCCCACATTATCTTCAAAGAAACAACAGTATGGCACACAGGTGACTTCTAACAAAAACAGCAGAGGTCAGTGACAATGAAGTAACATCTTTAAAGTTCCAAAAGAAAACAACTGTTGGGGCGCTTGCGTGGCTTAGTTGTTAAGTGCCTGCCTTCAGCCCAGGTCACAATCCCAGGGTCCTGGAATCCAGCCCCACATTGGGCTCCCTGCTAAGGGGGAAGCCTGCTTCTCCCACTCCCTCTCCCCCAGCCTGTGTTCCCTCTCTCACTGTCTCTCTCTCTCTGTCAAATAAATAAGTAAAATCTTAAAAAAAAAGAAAGAAAGGAACTACTAACCTAGATTTCTAGATGAAAGGGAAAAAATGCCACCACAAAAAAGTTTCTAAAAGATACTTTTATCAAAACACTTAAAAAGGAATAAAGTTGGGGGTCTTATACTTCCTGATTTCAAATCTTGCTACAAATCTACAGTAAACCAAACAGTGTGGTACTGTCATAAATACAGATATATAGACTAATGCGATATGACAGAGAACCCAGTAATAAACCCTCACACATATATTCAATGAATCCCATGAAATACCAAGGCCATTCACTGAGGAAAAGACAGTCTTTCCAACAAATAATGTTGAGGAAACTGGATCTCCACATGCAGAAGAATGAAGCTGGACTCTTACATTATACCATATACAAAATTTAACTCAAAATGAGCAAGAGATCCAAGGGGCACCAGCCTGGCTCAGTTGGTTGAGCATGTGACTCTCAATCTTGGGGTTGTGAGTTTAAGCCCTACATTAGGTGTAGAGATTACTTAAAAATAAAATCTCAAAAAATTAGATAAGAACTCTAAACATAAGAGTTAAAACTAGGAGTACTTGGGTGGCTCAGTCAGTTAAGCATCCAATTCTTGATTTCAGCTCAGGTCACAATCTCAGGGTCTTGGGATGGAGCCCTGTGTCAGGCTCCACAGTCAGTGAGGAGTCTGCTTGAGATTCTCTCTCTTCCTCTCTCTCAGCCCCTCCCCCTGCTCTCTCGTGCTCTCTCTCAAATCAATAAATAAATCTTTTTTGAAAAAAGAATTAAAACTATAAAACTCTTAGAAGAAATCCAGGGGAAAGCTTCATAACACTGTATTTGGGGATAATTTCCTGGCTATGATCTCAAAAGTATGGGCAAGAAAAGATGAAATTGATAAATAGGACTAAATCAAAATCAAAAACTTCTGTGCATCAGGGCACCTGGGTGGCTTAGTTGGGTTAAGCGTCTGCCTTCAGCTCAGGTCATGATCTCGGGGTCCTGAGATCAAGCCCCACATCAGGCTCCCTGCTTAGTGGGGTGTCTGCATCTCCCTCTCCCTTTGCCTGCTGCTCCCCCTGCTTGTGCTCTCTCTGACAAATAAATAAATAAAATATTAAAAAAAAGAATTAAAACTATAAAACTCTTAGAAGAAAACCAGGGGAAAGCTTCATAACATTGTATTTGGGAATAATTTCCTGGCTATGATCTCAAAAGTATGGGCAAGAAAAGATGAAATTGATAAATAGGATAAATCAAAATTTAAAACTTCTGTGCATTGGGGCGCCTGGGTAGTTCAGTGGGTTGAGCCTCTGCCTTCGACTCAGGTTGTGATCTTAGGGTCCTGGGATGGAGCCCTGCATTGGGCTCTGTTCAGCAGGGAGCCTGCTTCTCCCTCCCTCTCTGCCTGCCTCTCTGCCTACTAGTGATCTCTGTCTGTTAAATAAATAAAAATCTTTAAAAAAACAAACAAACCAAAAAACTTCTGTGCATCAATGGACACTGTTGAAAGACAATCTCAGTTACCACCTTTGTGAGACTTTTAGTTTGGTGGAGGAGAGAGTCTTTGGACAGTGCCACACATGCTGTAAGAGAGATACTGTAGAAATGAATTCTAGAAGACAAAAGATTGCAAAAGTCCTCAGGGAAGACTCATAGAGGAGTGTAGTCCCTGACAAGCTGGAAGCTCTTTCTTTCTCATCTTTCTGTTATATGCCCTGGAGCTAGGCCCTGAAAAGGTCAGGAAATGATTCTTAACTCTTTTGAAGGTTCAAATTCCATTTCTCCTAAAAAGGAGAGTAGTGAAAATGTTTCTGAAGTGATTGTCATGATGGTTATTATTTTCCAATTTAGTCTAGTTTTATTTATTTTCTGAGACTCTCAGGACATCCCCTATACCCAAGGATATCCTGACAAGTTTCAGAACCAGTCTGGGGATTGCTGACTTAAAAGCTTTAACTCTGGAGCACGTGGGTGGCTCAGCCCGCTAAGCATCTCTCTTCAGCTCAGGTCATGATCTCCAGGTCCTGGAATCAAGCCCCATGTCCGGCTGCCAGCTCAGTAGGGAGTCTGCTTCTCTCTCTCCCTCTGCTCCTCCCCCTGCTTGTGTTCGCTCTCTGTATCTCTCTCAAATGAATAAATAAATAAAATCTTAAAAAAAAACCAAAAACAAACCTTTAACTTTGATGGGAGCTAGATGTTAATTAAACTTAAAGTAACAGCCAACCATAGCAAATGAGGCACACTTTACAAAAGATTTTCCAGAGGGGAACCTGGGTGGTTTAGTCGGTTGAGCATCTGACTCTTGATTTTGGCTTGGGTTATGATCTCCGTGTAGTGAGATCAAGTCCCATGTCTCGCTCCATCCTGAGCATGAAACCTGCTTAAGATTCTCTCTCTGTCTCCTCCTCCTCCCTCTCTTAAAAAAAATGTTTCCCCCGGATAATACCAGACTGCTTTAAAAAGAGAAGAAAGAAACTTCCTGATTCCCCATGTTTCAGTTTAATTTACGTCTCGTCTTCACCTCATAAGACATGCTAGTCACCTTCTTTTGAATACTGCATCATCAAATGTTGGTGGTTTGAGAGCCATTCCACTCACAGGCTGGATGATTCTAGACCCTTTCACTTTTCTTCATTTAGACCTAGCTAATCCCTGGAACTGGTACTGACCCAATAAAAGCCTTATTCTGGTGACCTAAAAAGGAGTGAGACCAAAAACCAGCAAGCCAGGAAGTTGTTTCTAAACAGGGACATAGCCAGTTAATTGCTGATTGACTGATTTAAAGTTCAGACGATAAAGGCTCTGGCAGCTACAAATAAGAAGGTATTCTTGTAGTTTTTGAGGAAAGCCATCATCCCACTAAGTGCCTGCTATTTGTCCAAGTAAAACTCTGAGTGGTCCAAGAGTCACCTGGAATATAGGGGTTGGGGAGGAGGTGGCTACTTATTAAAAAGGAAAGTATATTTTTCAGGACCAAAAGGTGATACAAAGGGTGTCAGTTGGGTGCATCTAACACAAGATCTTGGCCCTTCCTTTGCCAGGGTTTCATGACCCAATAAGGTATTTTGTTATTTAATTAGGTTAAAATTTCATGCATTGCTTTGGTTCAGATTGACTCATGGAATCTTATTTTATTTTCAAGGATTTACCTATTTGAGAGAGAGTGTGTGTTCATGAGCGGGGGAAGGGCAGAGAGAGGGAGAGAAGTGGACACCATGCTCAACAGAGAGTGCAGAGCCCAAGCAGGACTGGATCCCACCACTGGAAGATCCCCACCTAAGCTGAAATCAGGAGTCCCAGGCTCAAGGGACCAAGCCACCCAGGCACCCCACTCAGGGAATTTTAAAAACAAAATTGATTTGGTTTCCCACTGCGAAAAAATTTAAATTCAAGTTGTGTAGGGAGGATTGGCAAAGTAGTGATTTTAGATTCACCAGTTTGATTCTAGACACTGCTTTCAGCTCCTGATACAGAACCACACTGGAAAGGGAACACCTGGAATTTAGTTTCACGCCCATAGTCAATGGAATTTTTCTGTTGCTTAAAGGGGTTGGGGGCGGCAAGAGCATTTGACAATAAGGAAACCTTCAGACATCTGTCCAGGGTCCCATAGAGTGAGTGATTCCTCTGTGATATCATATACCCCAAGGCATGCACATCTATATGATTCTTTTTTTTTTTTTTTTTTAGATTTTTGTTTATTTATCAGAGAGAGAACAAGCACGAGGAGCAGCAGGCACATGGGTAAGCAGGCTCCCTGCTGAGCAAGGAGCCCAATGCAGGACTTGATCCCAGGACCTCATGATCTGCGCTGAAGGTAGATGCTTAACGGACTGTCCCTATATGATTCCTTTTTAAATCTGAGCTTGAAGACTCAGATCTAACTTCACTTGCTCTGTGGCCAGGTAAATACGCCACAAGCCTTATTTATAAAATGGGTCCACACAAGGCTCCTCTGAGAAATACAGATATAAGAGATCCTCATTTACTGTTGACTTCATGTGGGGCTTTTTTTTTTTTTTTTTAGATTTATTTATTTGTCAGAGAGAGAGCGAGCACAGGCAGACAGAGTGGCAGGCAGAGGCAGAGGGAGAAGCAGGCTCCCTGCCGAGCAAGGAGCCCGATATGGGACTCGATCCCAGGACGCTGGGATCATGACCTGAGCCGAAGGCAGCTGCTTAACCAACTGAGCCACCCAGGCGTCCCCATGTGGGGCTTTTTAATAAAGATCCAAAAAAGGACACGAGAATTTCTGCCCCCTCAAGTGTCTTGAAGTAGCTCCCCATACCTACCTCCCAACCAACCTCCCCTTCCTCGAATTTGTGCGTCAGAACACTCTGATGTAGTCCAGACTCTACTGCGATGCGGCGAAGCGCTGGGACGTCAGACAATTCCAGCTCTCTGGGTCTTTGCCACCAACAGGAGGATGATTACGACAGGAATGACTTCATCAACACGGGGGCTGGAAGCCGCTGGCAGGAAGAAGGTGTGGCCACCGAAGGGTCACTTCCGCTTCCGTTGGCGCAGGCGCTATCATTTCTTCTGCCACCGTGACTAAGATGGAAGCGTTTTTGGAGTCGCGGTCCAGACTTTGGGCCGGGGGTCCGGCCCCGGGCCAGTTTTACCACATCCCGCCTACTCCTGGTGCCTCCATGGAGCCGGCGTCCTCGCCCTACGGGGGTCCGATTACGCGCACGCAGTAAGTATTCGGCGTCTTAGCCTGTGCAGGGGGCGGGACGGTGAGGCCTGGTCGGGCCGGCCGGTTCTGAGGAAACCGGGGAAGGCTAGGCGGGGACCCCGGGGCTGAGAGTCCCGGAGAATGAAAGGACACAGAAAATCAGAAGCGGAACTCACTGCGTGTGAGGCTCTTGCCTCTACCCTCGCCAGAACTCCCTCTCTCTGTCTAGGAACCCCATGGTGACCGGGACCTCGGTCTTAGGCGTTAAGTTTGAGGGTGGAGTGGTGATTGCCGCAGACATGCTGGGCTCCTACGGCTCCTTGGCTCGTTTCCGCAACATCTCTCGCATTATGCGAGTCAACGATAGCACCATACTGGGTGCTTCCGGAGACTATGCAGATTTCCAGTATTTGAAGCAAGTTCTCGGCCAGATGGTGTAAGTTATCTGGAGAATAGGGAATAGATCCCAGATAGGGAGACAAATTCCTGTTTGGGTTTTTGTTTTTGTTTTGTTTTGTTTTTTAATCCCCTTAGAAGTTCTAGAGTGGATGAGTTTGAGGCTGCAGCGGAGGACAGGAAAATTGTTGGGGGTGGAAGAAGAGATTTTGCAATACATAGTTTTCGGCATTAGGGGGTGTAAAATGGGGAAGATTGTGGTAACTTCTTTTGGTGCGGAGGGGGGTGGATGGAATTCCTGACTTCCATTCTTTCCCTGTTCTCATAACCAATTCCTTTTAAGGATTGATGAGGAGCTGTTGGGAGATGGACACAGCTATAGTCCTAGAGCTATTCATTCGTGGCTGACCAGGGCCATGTACAGCCGCCGCTCCAAGATGAACCCTCTGTGGAACACCATGGTCATTGGAGGCTATGCTGATGGAGAGAGGTTGACTTGAAATAACTTAATTTCCCTGACTACCCAACCTCTAGTGTCCGTGTAGTATTGTATCTCGTCCTTCTGAGTGAATGCCACTTCTCAGACCCTATGGCCCATCTTTCAGCTAAGACACCTAAGAAAACCTAAGATGAAATGAATTCTTTGACCTCTTGTGTCCTGTTAGCTTCCTCGGCTACGTGGACATGCTTGGTGTAGCTTATGAAGCCCCTTCACTGGCCACTGGTTATGGTGCATACTTGGCTCAGGTAGGTGTGTGAGAGGGGAGGGACAACAAGGCACTGGGGACTAGTTGTTATCTGCTTGTTCTTCCCTTAAAATTCCAACATGAGGACTAAGCTAGGATCCCTGCTGCTGGGCAGATGGCTTTCTTTGTAGTCTGGAAGCTGTGTTGGCACTTACATTCCAGAGACAAAATGGTGTGTCAGATATTTAGTAGACATGTGCAAAGAGGGATGCCCTAGAACTTACCCTTTAAGCCGGTGTTAGCACAGGTAAGCAGAATTCATTCTGGTGACACAGTAGGTGGACTGTCCCTTTTTTTTTTTTTTTTTTTTTAAATCATTTATGCTATGGATTTGGAACCAACAGGTATTCAGCCCCTGGTATCTCCCGTGTTTTTCCCATTTCCCTAGCCTCTGCTGCGAGAAGTTCTGGAAAAGCAGCCAGTCCTGAGCCAGAGTGAGGCCCGAGAGCTAGTGGAACGCTGCATGCGAGTGCTGTATTATCGAGATGCCCGTTCTTATAACCGGGTGAGGAGGGATAGGAGTAATAAAGATGAGGGGACTCTAGCTGGTGGGCTCTTGATAGTTGCAATACCTGGGTCTTTGCTTTTGAAGAACTGATTGCCAAATTTCAGATTAGGGGAAGATCCCCTACTTGATCTTTGAGCAGCCCTCAGGGACTTCTTCATGGGGGTGGAGGTGGGCATTTTCATTGGGAGCTCTGCTTTCTTTCAGTTTCAAATTGCCACTGTCACCGAAAAAGGTGTTGAAATCGAGGGACCACTGTCTGCAGAGACTAACTGGGAAATTGCTCACATGATCAGGTGATTGAAATTAAAATTACAGAATTAAAAATAAGTGGTAGAACAGTTGGGAGGCCCCTTGGCTGGCACTAAGCTGGGTTTTTCTGGAGCTCTCAACCAAAAGAATTCTTGTGGAGAGGATTTTGGTAGGAGGGTAGAATTGCTTATAGGAATTAATTCCTCCCTGATGGCTTCACAATTTTATTATGCTCTCTTCCTTTTTAGTGGTTTTGAATGAAATACAGATGCATTATCCAGAATTGCAGTTGTACTCTTCTTCTAACTTTGAACTGGCTAGTTCAAAGATACACCTTTCTATTGTAAAATAAATAAATCCTTTGAAACGCTTGCTGAGTGGTTTTACTTTCTGACTAGGTCACACCTGAAGTGAAGGTGTAAAGTACTGCCACATGCCATCTTCCTCCCTGCTCAGAGAACCCTTGGCTCTTGGCTGTTATAGCAAATACAGGATTTTCTGCATGACAGTACAAGAGATCCACCACTGTCTTCATTTGGGCCTGTACTAGAAAAGTTTTGTATAGAGCCCAGGCTTAATCTTTGTGGGATAACAAAGTGCTTAACATTTTTCTTCAACATATCCATTCATGTGCTAGATTCTTAAGGATTTTCTGGTTTAATGTTGGCTGCAAGTGTGATTTTAGTTAAAACACCATTTCAGAGGGCGCCTGGGTGGCTCAGTGGGTTAAAGCCTCTGCCTTCGGCTCAGGTCATGGTCCCAGGGTCCTGGGATTGAGCCACACATCGGGATCTCTGCTCGGCAGGGAGCCTGCTTCCTCCTCTCTCTGCCTGCCTCTCTGCCTATTTGTGATCTCTGTCTGTCAAATAAATAAATAAAATCTTTATAAAAAAACAAACACCATTTCAGAGACAGAACTGTAGCATCTAATAAAGCTGCTGTGGGTAAGGTGATTCCTAAGCAGGACCTGACAGCTTCAATCTCTCACCCATGCCACCCTCTTCACCCTTAATAGACGGAATACTAAGTATCTCGAACATTTAACTTAAATGTTTATTGTTCAAATCTAGTACCATAAAGTCTCTTAAAATTATGTGTTCATTTAAAGTCCCAAGTTTAGCTGTGAGTCGAATCCTTTGGGTTGTTAGCCAAATTCTTCCCAAATGGTGTTAAACCTAAAATTTAAAAATGAACATTCCAGGTGAATCTGATGCATATCCTCTCTAAACTCCTTTGAAAAACTAGTATAGGCAGCAAACTGAAACTACTGCAGAAGTGAGGTGAGAGAGATCAAAATAGCCCTCCACTTTATCATCCATGTTACAACAAACTAGTAAATGGAAAAGTAAAAGGAAACCATGAGTTTTCTATTTCAGTCTTCCACATACTCAGTCTCAACACAGAAAGTAGTCAATAAATACTTGTTTATTGATTAAACTGAATTATAAAAAAACAAAACAAAAAAAACTTCCTTCTACTACTAAGCCATGCAGGCGGTATCCACAAAGATAACTTCCTGGCCAAAACCCAGCTGATCCACCATGGTGTTATGGTCTTAAAAAAATTACCCATCAAGAAAGTCATACAGTATGCAGAGGCCAGGAACACAGCTCTGCTGAGGCTGGGGCTGCTGTGGAGACTACCAAAGAGGAGGATTAGGTCATTGTAGATAGTTGACCATAGTTCTTGAACTTTCTCAAAGGCAAAGGGTTGACTTCAAAGTCCATACTGTCAAAATGGCATCAGGCAAAAAGCTGGGGAAGAGAAGCCCAAGAGAAGATGGATCCTCAGTTCACTTTTCAGATGCCATGGGTTCATGAAGTTGGCCAAGCTGTTTATGGGCAGGATCACTCCAGTTCACTATATTATAGTGTGCTGGGGGTTAAAAAAAACAAAAAAATGGAGGTGAGGAGAAACAGGTGGTAACAAATGTCACACCCGTACCACCAGGCCCATCACATCTTGAGCATGTCCCAGTCTGTGAAAAGCCTACTAAAATAGGGTTACCTAGAAAAAAACCACATTGTTTATAAATCCATTTCCCCTCATTTTATTAAGTGTTCCATTTATGTACATTTTAAAGATGAACCATTTACAAGCCTATGCAGGCTGCCTCCTTGGCTCCCAGGAGGGACATGTTGCTGAAAGCCTTGGGATGGACAGAAGGTGTAGCTGTGGGAAAGCTGGACTTGGGTTTTTGTTCCTTTTCTCTGTATGATACAGTACATTTCAGTTTATAACCGTAAGTACATACAGTTAAAAAAAATCCCTCATGCAAACTGTAGAAAAAATTTCTTTCCTTGAAGCTGGCAGTGAAAAATAAAGATTCATGTCTTTTTCTCTGTGCACACCCCTGTGTGTTTCTTCTTCAGGTCACAATCTTCTCTAAGCATTAAAAGAAATAAGGAAAGCCACAGGGTAAGCAGGATTTCAACAAGTGGTCTGTCTTGTTTTTAAAGTTCAACACTTAACTTCTTGCACAATTAGCTCCTGGCTGTAGGACATGTGATCTCTTGAACAGGCATACTGTCCACTTAACATGATGAAGACCCATACACTGGGAATGGCTTCCACCCTAACACTGTAATCACCTCAGTACCTCTCGCTTGCTAATGACACATGTATGATCCTTTGTCCAGAGTGATGGTGTGAGCATGGGAAAAGGGGCTAAGGATCCCAAGTGCAAAGAATATTGGTTTTGTCATGTTTTTGTTGGAGGGAGGGTGGTGAGGAAAAACAAATTAATTCATCATTCTGGATGAGAGGCGGTTTCATGCATTTTTAAAGCCACAATTTTATATCTCAGAGTTGCTGTAGAAACCAACATCTCTGGAGAGGGAAGGAAACAAAGGAGAAGGAAGAGAGAGTTCGGTGGGATTTTTTTTTCCATTTTCATTTTTATATAAAAGTGTTAAGACCACAATGAAAAAAGTTTTTTTTATCCATATATATAATAAACCAGTTTGTGAGCTACATATTTTTGTCTTTCCCATCTTCAGAAATGTTCTCACATTGACAATGGTTGGATAGCATCATGCCCAAAGACATTGCCACACAGTAAAACAAACAAAAAAACCCAGATGTACTATGATACAGTTGAGGTAAAAGGGGAAACAAAAAATTTAACATTCGTCCACGAAGAATTTTTTTTTCTTTTTCTTGATTTTGTCAGAAAAATACCAAACAGTGATTTAAATTTAAAAAAAAAAAAAAAAAAAAAAAAAAGTCACGAAAACCTGTTTTTAGCAGAAGTGAATGACCAATGGGCCAGTTCCTTGGCTCAGACGGGATCACTACTGGTATTCCTAATAATCCACAAATCCACAGGGAAACAGAGTCAACACTGGGGGGAGTGGTGGCATAAAATTTAAAAATATAAACCAAATACCCAACCTGGCATATCCCCCTTTCCCTAAGTCCCTCTACCCCCCCTTCACACTTTCCCACCCCCAACTCCACACCCGCTCATGATGCCAACACTCAAATCTCCATCAGATCTAGGTCAGCTTCTTCAAAGCCATAAAAGGACTCGGTCTCGCTTTCACCCTCAAAGAGCTGGTGAAGGCTTTCAGGCTCAATTGTCTCTTCAGGAGATGACCTGGGTCGGGGAGTGGAAGCTGAGGGCTCCTCAGACTGTTCCCCACTCAGCTTCAGCTGCTCCTCGAGGGAGGCAATGAGCTCCTCCTGCATGTCAGCATTTCTCGTGGGTGAGTTAATGTTGCCATCAGGGCCAGGCAGAACACTAGCCACAAGGAAGGACCGTTGCACAAGCTCTGGACAGTCCCCAATGACACCCAGCACCTCAGCCAGCCAGACCAACACCAGCTGAAGCAGGACGTCAGAATCACACGCAGTATCTGCCATTTCCCGAGCCTGCTCCTTCCACTTTTTGTGTAGGAAGTTCTTGACAGTTCGTTTGATGCATACATCTAATGGCTGGATTTTGGAGCTACAGCCCGCGGGGACCACTGCAGGCAAGGTGCTAGAGGCACTAAGCATAGCCAGCACCTCTTCTGACAAGTGAGTGCGATGACAGTCCATCACAAGCATGCCCTTGCTGCGTTGGCACGCGGTGTGCTTCTGCCACACTCGGGCGGACCACAGCTCCATGATCTCATCATCACTGTAGCCACTCTCCTTCGCCTCTAGCAAGATAGAGTCTGGCACATTAGCAGGCTGATCCATTTGTCCTCGGTAGAAAACCAGGGTGGGGAGGACAGTGCCATCTGCCAGAATGGCCAGCACCACATCACACCACGGTTCCCCTGTGCCCACTGTCTGCAGGGCATTCTCCTTACGGTCATCGCTGCTCAGAACCTCCGTATCTAGGAACAAGGAGATCTCATCAATTGCCACAATCATGGACAAGGGTAAGTCCTGGTTGTGAATCTGTCGCTGTACGAATTCAATGAAGAGTCCTGCATTCTCCGCCACATCCTTAGGTAGGGTGTGGGCTACAGCGCGCCGGGCATGGGGAGTCAGGTGGTGCCGGAGCATGAAACGCACAGCCCACTCGTAAGAGATCTTAAACCCCCCCTCCAAAGAACGTCCTATTTTGGTGGCCTTCTGGAACAAGGTCTCCTCATTCACAGGTAGCTGTTGCTCTCGCTGGGTTAGCACCCACTCAGCCAGCTTCTCTTCTGCCTCTAAGCTCAGATATTTGCCCTCCAGATTCTCCCCCTGGGAGGCCTGGAAGCGCCGAAGCCAACGCCGGATCCGTCGTTGGGGATTTCGGAAGTGTTCGGCCGCCTGTTCCGTATTGCAGCACAGGGCAAACAGTACCACTCGAAGCTTCTTCACAGACAGCTGCTCCTTCTTGCCAACCCCACCGCCACTACCGCCCCCTATTGCCTGCTCAGGCTCCTGGATGACTGGGCTCCCTTCATCCTGGTCATCGACATTCAGACATTCAGCTCCCTCCGCGGCCAAGGGCGGAAGGGCTAAAGGCTGGGGGTGAGTTGGGGTTGGTGGTGGGGTTGCGGTTGAGGCTGGTGATGGGAGTGCTTGGGCCATAGGAGTCGCAAGCTCTTCAGGCTCAGCTGGGGTGGCCCCCGCAGATTTCACAGTGGCAGTTTTATTAGAAGGGAAGGTAGGAGGAGTATATATATTCTTCAAGCTCCGGTCATGCACTCGGTCACGAGTGTGGCCATGTCTAAAAGGTTGAAAAGAAAGCTCGGTTAAACTAGGAAAATGAAATACTAATAGTAGCAGTGATAATAATAAAAAAAGATGAAACACACTGAAAATAGAAATTAAACCATGAAGTAAGTTTCTGTTACCTTGAGTGAGACATCCAAGTGAGTCCTATAGAAAATGAGACAATAAAATGTTAACTCAGAGAAGAAACAAGCCCTCCAGTCTTATATAAATGTCAGGCTGGAATGCTTCCAATTTGGTGACGTCTATCTGAACACTAGATGAGCTAGCCTAGGTAGAGAGGCTCCTGACTCATATGGCAGAACTTATATCCTTATTTTCTTTTTCTGTTGTCCCACTAACTCCCATCTCTACTACTTACCCCGTGGCAGGATGCTGCTGGATCTGTGAGAGGGGTTGAATACCAAATGCTTGGCCATGGCATCTCCCACAGAGGTAACAAAGGTACATGAAGTGCAAGCCAGCTTGATTCCACTAAGAAAAAGAATTAAGAGTATATAAAACAAATATATCAATGACACTAGGGATAAAATCTGAGGCCTAATAAAGAAAAGAGAATATCCTTTCTCCTCTTTCTCAAATTAATTCACATACCTCCCCCAAGTTAATTATTAAAAGGATTTAATGTAAGAATGTGAAAAATTAAAAGACCATCCCTAAGCTTTTCCTTACCTCACAGAATTTTTAAACAAAGCCAAATACTTGGGGCTCTTGCGTGGAACATGATTGCTGAGAAAGACAAAGAAAAAACAGCATGAGGTAGGAGGTTCTGATCATTAAACAAGAGATCACCAGTCTCTGACAATGCCCCAAAAGAGATGCCACTTTAATCCATCCTCACCTCAACCTAAGCCAGTTTTCCTACCATATTAATAGTCCCTATTAATATGCATATGAATCACCAGAAGAGCTATTAACACACACATTCTGACTCAACAGCCTGGGGTTAGGGAGGAGGGGCTGAATTTCCATCAAGCTCCCATCTATTGCTGTTGGTGTTTGGGCCACACTCTGAGTAGCAAAATCCTAAAAATCAGAGCACAGACCATCAAAGTCAAATGAACATGGGTTTGACACTTAACCCTGCTAGGAGAGATGGACAGACAACTCTAAGAGCTGAAGGAGTGAAGGAAATGAGTTCTGGAGACTCTGGAGATAAGATCACTGGTTTAACCCAGACTTACTTAATCATGTGGTTGGCATAGGCTCGAGAGCAGCAGGTGCTATAGCGACACAGAGAGCAGTGAACATAAGTAGGGAAATGATTAGGGAAATCCGGAATCTCAAAGCTGCACTCCAGGCACGTCTGCCGACCCATAACACTCCTGTCGAGAAACAAGGAAATTCCTGTTATCGCTCCAGGAGTCCTCAAATTGTGGGGGCTTCAGATAACAGATCCTGCTAAAAAGGCTAGTAGATTACACTGGCTATATGAACAGTCGTGCCCACCCGGCCCCCAGCCTCCAGAAGGCACTGACATTTTCCTAACAGCTCTCTTCTGGATGTTGCGCCGGACAGGGGGATAAAGGAAGACAGGCAGAGGGTCCGTTGAGGAGGTCAGGGGTGTTGCCTCCTGCAAGGTGCTGGGAGGTGCATCATTGGAGGAAACAGGAACAGTGCGTGGCTGCCCTCGGGAAGCCCGGATTGTCACCTGCGAGCCAAGGGAAGGAAAAATTAGACACCAGCCATGCTAAACCTTGAATACTGATAATCTCTATTCCCCTCCTCTTGGATCTATAAAAGATACAGTGACAAGCCTTTTTACCTTTGTGCCTGGTTTCAAACCTTCCAGCTGCTTGGGTTTACGGAAAGTTTTATGGTGCTGAAGCTTGTGTTCAATTTTGTCCTTTGCAAAGAGAAACTGCAGCCGGCATTTGTTGCAGTGATAAACATTCCTCTTCTGAAGGGGGAGAAGGAAAGAAAATCCCTTAAAGATTCCCAATAAATTTTCTTCCCTGATGAGAAGGCAGATTCATGCTAACAATCATTCCTTCCCCCTTTCTGTGGATAACTGAAAGAGGAAGAAATACACAACACCAAACCTACCATTGAGAATCATTACCTCCCATGGTCCCAAAGAAAGGCAGACTCACAGCCAGGATGACTAGTCCTCCAACCATCTCTTCCTGACTTGGTTTAACAATATGGATTAGTGGCTTAAGCTTTACTTGCCCCTACTTTGTCTTTATAATGCAGACAGTGCTACCTACTCCTGGACATTCTTCTTTCTTTTTTTAAACACAGTAAAATGTACATGATGGAAAAAAAAAAATCATCACTTTTTATTCCATACGTCTCCACATTTTAAGTTTGCCTTCAATTCCAACCCTCTACCTCTTTGGACAGAAACAATGTACTACCAGTTTCCTGGGTATTCCTTCAGACAATCTACGCACATAGCCACATAACATACACACATCTCCGATCATGACCTCCCTGTTTGTCCTTTTTCTTTCTTAACATGAATGACAGTATTCTTCTATACCTTTTCTATACCTTTCTATCCCTTGCTATCTTTCCTCTTAACATGCACCTGTTCCTACGAGACTGGTGTGAGGATTCAGACTGCCTAGTATTGAAGTCCTTCAGAAACAGGACTCAGGATAACAAGGCTCCATTACCTGAGTACAAGGGACAATTTCCACACTGCTCTTTGCAATACACAGGTGGGGGATTAAAGGCAGTCACCCCTATGCAAATAAGTGTGTGAGCTCAAGATGGAGCTGACACGTGAGAGTGCAGGCACGTGTGTGCAGACCCAGGCAAGTGTTCAGCACAGGTGCAACCATGTGGTTCTCCATTTTGTGCCTTCTCTATGTACCTTCACTCTCCTCTTCTAGTGGCTCCTTTGATGCAGCATTTAAAACAAGGCCCTATTTATTCCATCTTAAAAACAAAACAAAAAAGCAACGACAAATTCTCTTCTGCTACCTCTTCCCTTGATGTGCCAACCCTTAATCTTCCCCTTCTGAAACTTTTAAAAAATAAGTTGTCTCCATTTCCTCACCTCTTCTTCATTCATCCTGCTGAAATCTGACTTCCACTCTCCTAACTAACCACATGGCTCCTATCAATGTTGCTGAATTAAAGGCTGGCCTCTAAATTTATATGGCGCTTGTCATCTTGGTGTCTATGGCTTGACATCTATGGTGCTACAACATTCAGATCACACCCCTGACTTCAAAACACTTTCCTCCCTTCAGCTTCCTTGACATCAAGTCTCTTCTGGTTTTCCTCCTAGGACTATGGTACTGTATTTGTAGACAGAGTCTTCAGAGGTTCTAAGCCTTCATCTTATTCTTAATTGGGGGTGAAGGAACATGGCAACTTCTACGTTTAAAATCACTTGATTTATATAATTATGATTCCTAAGTATGTTTCCCAAAACCCAGGCTTTTCTCCCAGGTTTCAGAACTAGATAATCTGTTTAAGAGACAACTATAGCTGCTGTCCACAGACACTGCTAACTCAGAATACCCAAACATGTAATCCCCACTTTTGCCGCCAACCTTTCTTTCTACTGTGTTTCTATCTCAATAAATAGTCTCACCATTCATCCATTTTTCCCGAGCCAGAATTTTAGGCAATATTCCTAACTCCTTCCTCACTACCTTTACCAAATCCATCTCTAAATCATAAATACCACTTACCTTCTCAGTTATCTCTCAACACTATCCTTTCTTCATTTCAAAGCCAAAAGCCAGTACTGTCTCTCATCTAAACCAAAAGAGCCTTTGGTGTGTCCCCCTAACTCTGGTCTTGATCTCTTTCAATTCATTCTCCTATTGCAGCCAGTATAATCACAACTTAAAATAAATTTGAACATATCACTCAAGGACTTAAAAAATCCCTTTAATGCCTCCCCAGTGACTTATAAAGTTGAAACTCCTTTTCATGGCTTTTACAGGATTCTCCATCACCTGTTTCCTAATTTCCAACCTTCCCCTTGTACCCCACACTCAAACCACACTGAACTTCCTTTAATTCTTTGAACCTCCATACTCTCACTCTGTGCTTGGAGAACACTCTTCTTTCATCCCACTTCACTTGGCTCACCCTTCCTCATACTTCAGGTCTTAAATACTCTTCTTCCAAGGAAGCTTTAGCAGGCTCCCAAAACAGGTATATGCTTTTCTTTATCTTATACTTCCCCAACACAATATTCTCCATGCTCTACTATACTACTGGTCTTGTATATCACTAAATCCCTGGCACCTAGCTCAGTGCGTGGCATATAACTGCAATTTGGCAAATTTTTGCAAACATATATACAGTATCTTCTCTACCAAAATTACCTGCCTAGCTCAGCCCTGGCCCCAGCATCCATAAGACTTTAAGAATGAGAATATGGGAACTGCTTGGTGCCTGGTACCTGGTGCCTCATGTAATGCTGTTGGAATGCATTGCCATTTTTGAAGACCTTCAGGCAATAAGGGCAGAGCAGATGCCGAGTATCCTCATGGATCATCCGAAAATGGACATCTACCTCAGAGTAGAGGGAGGAGCGATATTGACACACCTGAGTCACATAAGAGGGAAAATAAGCTAAGAGTGAACAACTGAGGCCTTAAAAAAGAGGTAGCAACAAAAAGGTCAAAATAAGTTTTCCCGAATGTACAGAAATCAATTATTCTGACTCTGTAATGAAGGGCTGTTTGTGATAGATTCAGCTGTGGATTAAGATAAAAATAGGGGATGGACAAGAAAGTCTAAGAATACGTTTTGTGACTAAGAGGAGTAAAGTCTTCTTTGTCCATCTCTACAGGGCCACTTCCGGAGACACACTCCTGCAGTACATGTGTTTGTTCTCTGACTGGGTTCCCTGGCTGGGTACATGCACATGGTTCCTTTAATGTTTTTTTCTAGAATGGAAAATCCTGAAAACAGACCCTAGATTTATTATTTCTTCTGGATCTCCCCAGAGTTCCTAAAATTGAGTGTATGCAGTAGGTATGCAGCAATGTTCATTTATGGATTCTTTGTATTCAGCCTGAGAGCAAAATGGCAAAATGGCTAAAGCTCCCTAGAGAAAAAGGCAATACCTGGCAGACATAAGGCATCTCTCCAGGCTTATGAGTATCCTTCATATGCTGGAGAAATAGTGGCTCACTCTCAAACGCCCACTCACAGATCTTGCACTTGGCTGTAAGAAGAAAAATAATCAATAAATCCACCTGAAAATAAGACCAAAGTCCTGCTAACTCATAATCTTTATTCTCTCTGACTTCTCTGTCTTCACTTTCAATTGTCAGTAAATCATTAACTCTCTTTCTTTAAAATGGTTCTGTCTTAACATCTGTGTTGCTGATAACAACCAACCTTATGCCTCTAGCTCAGACTTCTTATAAAGCTCCATTCTAGGTTCTGAACTATCTACAAGACATTTTAATTGGATATTCTACCTCCAACTCTAATTCAATCTCCTCCTGATTCCTTGTTGTTTCCCTTTTCACTTCCCCACCTCCTCCTACAGTCAGGCACTATCTCTGAGTCTACACCCCTATGTTCTGTCACCATTATTTCAGAATGTATCTAGGAATGGTCATTTTTCCATTCTCAGAGACAAAAACTTGGTAGAAGACCACATGGTTGCCTACTACTAATCAGGTGGCTTCCAATACCTCTCATCTCTCCAATAAATACAGTGTCTATGCTTTACATACCATTGCCAAGTGAGTTATTTTAAATTACTACACTATTTGATCCCTAAGCTCAAAGACAGACAGTGATCGTCTCCTATGAATAATTCCAAACATTTGCCAAACATCTACTAAATGAGTGTAAGAATTTGTCCTCAAAGACTGACAATCATAAACAGAAGTTCTTGCCTTGTTCTGAGTTGTTGAGATGATTAAACTCTGAAACTGGCATTCTGTCAAGTTTATAAGGCTGCAATTCTGAGTTTTTGGTAGTAATTTGAATTGCTACATATTTTGAAATAAAGAGACAAAATAATTTTCTTACAGTCAATGGAATTATTTTCAAGTTTTTGCAAATGTAGAAATTGTAAATTTGAAGCTTTAAGTATTTGCTGGAAAATATCCAACCCCTGTTCCCCAAAAGAGTAAAGCTGAAATAAGTCTTTAAAGTAAACAAACAAAAACAAGGGATTCTTAATCTGGGGTCCATGGACAATGCCTTAGGGAACCTTGGTATCCCCTGAAATTATCTGCAGAAGAGTAAAATGTTTACTTTCTGGGAAGAGGGTTCAGAAGTTTTGTGTTTATCTCAAAGGGGTATGGCAACCCATTTAGAAGCACTGCCTAGAGGGCGGCTGGGTGGCTCAGTCAAGCATCTGCTTTCAGCTCAGGTCAAGATCCCAGGGTCCTGGGATTCCTGCACTGGGTTCCCTGCTCAGTGGGAGGCCTGCTTCTCCCTCTCCCACTCCCCCAGCTTATGTTCCCTCTCTCGCTGTCTCTCTTTCAAATAAATAAGTAAAAGCTTAAAAAAAAAAAAAAAAGCAGCACTGTCTAGAGATTTGTTAGGTCTTACAAAGACACAAATAAATAAAAAATCCTGTCTAGAAGAATTAAGAGAAGCTATACGATACATCAGCTGAACATTGAAAGAACAAGGGTTTGCCAGACAGAGCAACCAAGAGAAGGAGAGGAACAAAGGCAAGGAGATATGGAAGTGCAGGGCATGTTTGGGAAATAATAACTAGTGTCAATTAAAAATGACAATATTGGGATGCCTAGGTGGCTCAGTTGGTTAAGCAACTGCCTTCGGCTCAGGTCATGATCCCAGCGTCCTGGGATCGAGTCCCACATTGGGCTCCTTGCTCAGCAGGGAGCCTGCTTCTCCCTCTGCCTCTGCCTGCCACTCTGTCTGCCTGTGCTCACTCTCTCTCTGACAAATAAATAAATAAAATCTTAAAAAAAAAAAATGACAATATTTTGGGAGCACCTGGCTCAGTGGCTCAGTCAGTTAAGCATCTGCCTTCAGCTCAGGTCATGATCCTGAGGTCCCGGGATTGAACCCCACGAGCAGGGAGCCCAAGTCTCCCTCTCCCTGCTGCTCTGCCTGCTTATGTGCATACACACTCTCTCTCTCAAATAAAGAAATTCTTTAAAAAAAAAAAAAAAAGACAATATTTTCTCCTCTCCCCCCTTTGCCTCTTAATTCAATTTGTCATTAACTGCTTTTCTTTTTTTTTTCTAGAACACCTTTAAATATTGGTGCTTTCCAACATTCTGTCTTAACCTTTCTTATTCAGTGTTCTCCTTGAGCAATTTCATTCAACCTTGAAGCTCTTCCTACAACCAATATATCAGCTCTCTTGGTACAGCTGTTATACAACATCAATAATAACAACACTAATTAAAGCTCCTAACACATAAACACCATGCTAACATTTATATATATTATCTCATACCAAGAAAACCAGTGAGATAGAAACCTAAGTCATCAGTGGATTTAAGACATCTCTAGTAACCATCCACATCTGTTCTAGTTCCACAGCAGAGCTGGTATAAAGATTCAGGAGACAGAATTAACTAATTTCGCAAAGTGGCCATCCTAACACAGTCCCTCCCAGCACCATGACCCTCATGTCCTTGACACCTAACACAATCTCTTACTTTGAGAAAATAGGAGTGAACTACTATAGCTTCTGCTTTCCAAATTATGAAAGAAAGGATAGGAGCGCGCCTGACTGGCTCAACTGGTTAAGCATCCAACTCTTGATTTCAGCTCAGGTCCTAGAATCGAGCTCTGTATCAGGCACACCCTGCTCAGTGGGGAGTCTGCTTGTTTCCCCTCTCCCTATGGCCCTTCCCCTGTTCCCGTGCTCTTTCTCTAAAATAAATAAATCTAGGGACGCCTGGGTGGCTCAGTTGGTTAAGCGGCTGCCTTCGGCTCAGGTCATGATCCCAGTGTCCTGGGATCGAGTCCCACATCGGGCTCCTTGCTCGGCAGGGAGCCTGCTTCTCCCTCTGCCTCTGCCTGCCACTCTGTCTGCCTGTGCTCGCTCGCTCTCTCTCCCTCTCTCTCTGACAAATAAATAAATTTTTAAAAAAATGAAAAAAAAAAATCTAAAAAAAGAAAAAGAAAAAAAAAAAAAAGAAAGAAAGGATAGATATCTTATACCTTTCTAAGGTTCAGCCAACCTCATTATTCCCTATTATCCCAAGACTTTATCAAGCAATTAGTTCCCTCTTTGTTCAGTTATTTTCCACACAGGATCCTCCCCAGCATTTGACCATGGTTAAGCCTGAAGAATCCTTCCCTCAGCTCTACCTCTTCTCCAGTCTACTGCCCTTAAACAAGTGTGAAGAAAAACATAATGCTATTAAGATTATACTGTTAAGATAATTTTTTTAAAGATTTTATTTATTTATTTGAGAGAGAGGCAGTGAGAGAGCATGAGCAAGGAGAAGGTCAGAGGGAGAAGCAGACTCCCCGTGGAGCTGGGAGGCCGATGCAGGACTCGATCCCGGGTCTCCGGGATCATGACCTGAGCCGAAGGCAGTCGTCCAACCAACTGAGCCACCCAGGCGTCCCGAGATTATACTGTTACGATAATTTAAGTGTAATGATCCACTGATGTTTGGGACAATTCAGGAAATTTGAAAATGGACTAGGTATAGATGATATTAAGGATTTATGATTGCTTCTGTTAGGTTTTGACAATGGTGTTGTGGCTGTATACAGAGAAAGGTCTTTATTTTTTAGAGATACATACTTAAGTATTTGCGGTGAAATGTCATTATGTATGTAATTTCATTTAAAAACACTTCAGGGCACGCCTGGGTGGCTCGGTTGATTGGGCAACTAACTGCTTTCAGGTCAGGTCATGATTCTGGAGTCCTGGGGATTGAGTCCCACATCGGGCTCCCTGCTTAGCAGGGAGTCTGGTTCTCCTGCTGACCTCTCTCCTCTCATGCTCTCTCTTTCTCAAATAAATAAATACAATCTTTAAAAAAACAAAACAAAACAAAAACACTTCAGAGGGGCCCCTGGGTGGCTCTTGGCTTAAGACTCTGCCTTCCGCTTGGGTCATGGTCTGGTCCTGGGATCCAGCCCCACATTGTGCTCTCTGCTCAGCAGGGAGCCTGCTCCCACCCCCACTTCCCCCGCCCCAGGCTCTGCCTGCCTCTCTGTCTGCTTTTGTGATCTCTGCCTGTCAAATAAATAAATAAAATCTTAAAAATAAAAGGTTAAAAAAAAAAACAAACTCACTTCAGAAAAGGAAATTTTTTTTCAAAATTAAAAAGAAAGCAATGAGTCCAAAAATACTAATATTAAAAAATAAGCTACTTTTATCAGGATCTGCCATATGTATGGAAAAGAGGACTTACACAAGAATGCAAGAATCAAACTGATACATACTGAAGTATAAAAAAGGTAATTTACCTCTTTGGGTTAACAACTTCTCAGCTTTTTGATCAATAGTCACATGATACTCAAAAATTAAAAGTCAGATATAACAAGAGTGGAAAGCAAAGAGAAAAGGATTGATAAGGTTCTGACTGGGAATATCTTTCCCCATAAGGAAAAACTTATCTTTCCACACATAAATGGAATTAACAAAAGCCCACCCACCAGATTCTGTATACAAATAAGATATATTCACTAGGACGTTTAGATGAGTTATTCAGATTTTCCATCACCAACAGTGAAGACTTTGGGGCCCTATAGCAAGACCAAGTTGGCTACTCGGCCACTAAATGCATAGTGGTTGATTCCAATATCTAGTCTATTCCCGAATTATCAGTCCAAAGTTCTACCATCTCATTAATTTTTAAATCCTGATTACATGCATGATTATATTTTGGATATACTGAGTTAAATAATTTATACTATTAAAATTAACTTCAGAGGTGCCTAGCTGGCTCAGTTGCTAGAGCATGCAACTCTTGATCTCAGGATTATAAGTTCAAGCCCCATGTGGAGTGTAGAGCTTACTTAACAAAACAAAGAAACAATAAACAGTTATAAAAAAAAAAGGTTGTAAAAAAAACTTTTAAATTACTTTTTTTTTACTTTTTAAAAATGGCTACTAAAAAAATTAAAATTGCGTATGTAGCTCACATTATATTTCTATAGACACTATAGACACTAGCCTAAGCCACGCATGGCAATCCCATTACTCTTGCCAAAGCCAAGGAATTACAAAGGGAAAGCAGTACTTTCCTGAAAGAGATTCTGGAAAGACATGGGAAGATACGCTCTATTCCTTGTCTGCACTATTTTGTGCCTGAATGTATGCCTGAGATTAATACAGCCACCCTGCTACAAGCCAGAGACAAGAGAACTATAGCAGAACACTCAAGTTCTGGGCTACAAGTTTACTCCACCTCATGTCCTCTCAGTTAAACAATATAATGGATATCCTTATTGTTTAACTCATTTTTAGTTAAGGTTCTTAATCTGCAGCAAAAGCATACAGATGACATGCATATTTCTTCATGTGTTTGCTCATACAGTTTCCCATCACCTAAAAGGTTTTCTTATTACTTTCATCTGTCTGAATCTTTCTTGTATTTAAAGACCTTAAAAGTTAGGGGCGCCTGGGTGGCTCAGTTGTTAAGCATCTGTCTTCTGCTCAGGTCATGATCTCAGGGTCCTGGGATAGAGCCCCACATCAGGCTCCCTGCTCAGCAGGAAGTCTGCTTCTCCCTCTCCCACTCCCCTTGCTTGTATTCCCTCTCTCGCTGTGTGTCTCTCTGTCAAATAAATAAATAAAATCTTTTAAAAAAAATTAAGGAAATAAAGATCCTAAAAAGTTTAAGTATGACTTTCTGGGAAATCTAGCCTCAACGACCTTTTCTGTAAACTATTTCACCTATCATTGGTATTATACAATGCACAGGTTTATAAATAAATATAGTATCTTTTTCTCATTTTCCTTTATGTAATTTTTGTCTTGGTACAACAAAACTAGAAATCCCCTGAAGGACACAGGAGATATTCCAGAAGACTGGGCTCAAATCCTCACAATGGCACCTTACTAGAGATGTACGCTCTCAAGTAAATGACTTAATCTTCTTGAGTCTGTGTTCATTCTGCATTTCCTCATCTGTTAGATGTACAGTGAAGGTGACATTCCACACCTCATCTTACATTTCACTGAAAGTACTGTCTTAATGGTATTTTATGTTTATAATGCTATCTTTTGTCTTACGTAAAACTTACCAGAGTACTAACTAAAGTGGAGGTCCAAATATAGATGATCTCGGTAAGGCACCCACTGCATTACATTGTATACATTACAACACATTACAGTGGTCCTGAACCAAAGCCCCTAACAATTCTAGCACTGAATTCAATTCAGGCTTGAAGAGAAGTCTAAGTTCTAAGAATAAAAGGTGAGTGAAGTAAGGAATTGACTAGAAATGTGCAAAGGGCTTCCTCTGAACTGATATTCATACAGAATGATGGGCTCTTCCCAGTGCCATTCAATGAAGAACAAAGCATACCCCTACAGTTTAAGAGTTTCCAAACTTACTAGTCGATTCATAAGGACTATGAACATTTTCCAAGTGGCACTGGAGCTGGAAGGGCGTGGAAAACTGGCGGTAACAGTGTTGGCAGATAGTATGACCATCTACCTCACCATTCTGCTGATCGAGTTCTACATGGTGTTTCATATGGTTCATGAATCTGTAACAGAGCACAAGAAGTAGAGAAAACAAAAAAATCAGCAGCCTGGGAATCCCAGAACACACATTATGTACCACCCCTTGCCTTGTTTGGGACAGTCCTTCTCTGAGCCCAGAAAAGGGTTCTTAAAACTAAGAGTTCTGTGGAAAGATGTACTGGTTTCCCTTACTCCACCCAAAGTTATCTCTTATTATTCCCACAATACCTCCTCCTTCTGTAGTACCACTTATTGATTTAATGATAATCCTTAGATTGGATAACAGGACTACTAGCCAAAGAGAAAAGACTTAAACAAATTTCTCATCCAGGGTAACTTCTGAGGCTCTTCCACACTTACCGAATGTTGTTTTTTAGCCTTTTGGTACAATGTGGGCATCGGAAAGATGTGGCAACCTTAGGGAAGTTTGTGAGTTGGGCCACTTTGCCACCATCCCGTCCATAGTAGAAGTCGTCTACTAGCATGATGAGTTTGGTCTGGACAGCATCACCCACATTCTCATTTGGCTCTGGTACTTTGGTAGGTGGTGACAGAGCAGGAATAGGTGTAGAAGAGGGTGTGGAAGCAATAGGAGCTGTTTTCTCAGGGGATGGGGGCTTTGCAGCTGATGGGACACTGGGTTCTGAATCCATAGACTTTCCTTTCTTCTGGTATTCCACCATTTCTGGGCAACAGTACTATAAAGGAAAATCACTGTAGTTATCCTGGGGGCTGGGATATGCCAACTCCCCAACCTCATGAACATCTCTTGGGAATGGGTTGGTTCCAGGTATTCTCACCCAGGTTTCATCCTTCGGTTTTCTATAGTGTTTCTAGGATTATGGCTTTTTCTAATGGATATTTATTTATAGCCATATGCCTCTCCTAACCCAGTACCTTGTATTTCTCCTTCCTGCCTTGGATACTTCAACCACTTACTAGCATAACTTGCCTCTGAATTCCCCAGCAAGAAGAAATTCCAACCTTTGTGTCTGGACTAATACCAAAAAAATGAAAAGGCTAGAAATGAGAACCGGTTAATGACTCCTGGTTCATCCAAGGACAATAAACAGAATATAAACTGAGAGGTATCTAGGTGGCTCAGTCGGTTAAGCATCTGACTTCAGCTCAGGTCATGATCTTGGGGTCCTGGGACTGAGCCCTGCGTTGGGCTCCCCACTCAGCAAGGAGTCTGCCTGTCCTTCTCCCTGCTCATGCTCTCTCTCAGTCCCTCAAATAAAATCTTAAAAAAGAAAAAATACAGGGGTGCCTGGGTGGCTCAGCAGGTTAAGCCTCTGCCTTTGGCTCAGGTCATGATCTCAGAGTCCTGGGATCGAGCCCCATGTTGGGTTCTCTGCTCAGCGGGGATCCTGCTTCCCCCTCTCTCTGTATTTGTGATCTCTCTCTCTCTCTCTGTCAAATAAATAAATAAATAAATAAATAAAAACAAAAAGAAAAAGAAAAAATACAGGTGTCTGCGTGGCTCAGTTGGTTAAGTGTCTGCCTTTCACTCAGGTCATGATCCCAGGGTCCTGGGATGGAGACCCATGTAGGGCTCCCTACTCAGTGGGGAGCCTGCTTCTCCTTCCTCTGCCATTCTCCCTGCTTGTGCTCTCTGGCTGTCTGTCAAATAATAAATAAATAAATAAATAAATAAATAAATAAAGTAAGCAAGCTTTAAAAAAAAGGAAGAAGAAAATAAACCAAGGTCAACTTGGTTTGAGTTGATTATCTAACAAACCCGTCCTCCTGTGCTCCTGTAGAGTTTCAAAATCAACCACAACGAAGGAATTAAGGTTGCATATGTTCCAATCCACTTGAGAGTCTTTAAATAATATCCTTCTACATTCCAAAGTATGAAACTCTTCTAAAATAGGCCAGAAGGGAGCATAACCCTTTAAGAAACTTCTAAGTCATTTCAGAGTCCCTGCTTCACATGCTCCTAATTCCTAGAAGAGGTATGCAGTGGTAGCCACTAAAGCCGGATCCCCATCAAAACTGCTATCACTTACACACATGTGACCTCTCAAAGCTTCAGTAACACGGAATTGAGCATTACACCGTGGACATATTTTCCGTCCACCATCCTGGAGGTCGAACACTGGGATGGAAGAAGAGGTCACTGGAAGAAGTAAGAAGCATTGATAAGATTGATGAGATGATACTAGAAACAGATTACTGGCCCTTTGAAGAAATGTTAAACACCTCCTGAAAGGCATATTAAGGTTGATATGCAAGCATGAATGATCACTATGAGGACCATTCTTTTAACTCTAGGCCAGGGGTCAGCAAATCACAGCTCCTAGACAAAATCCAGCCAAATTTCTATTTGGCCCATGAGCTAGGAATGTATTTTACTTTTTTTGGTGATTATACAACTTTTCCTTTAATTGAGGTAAGACATACATAAAACTTACCTCTTAACCATTTTCAAAGGTATAGTTAAGTACATTCAAGTACATTCGCATTTTTGTACAAGCAGAACTCTTTTCATCTTGTAAATCTGAAACTCTATCCATTTAACAATTCCCCATTCCTCCTTCCACTTAGTCCCTGGCAACCTCGATCTACTTTCCAGCTCTGATTTTGACTCCTCTAGGTACCTCATATTAAGTGTAATCATATAGTATTTGTCCTCTTGCGACCAACTTATTAGTTCAGTACTTAGCAGAATGTCCTCATAGTTCATGAATGTTACAGCATTTGTAAGAATTTCTTTCCTTGAACAATATGCTACTTTATGTATATACCATATTTTATTTATTCATCAGTTGATGCTCACTTGGACTGCCTCCTCTTTTTGGCTATGGTGAAAAATGCTGCTACGAACATGGGTGTACAAGTATCTGCCCGAGGACCTGCTTTCAATTCTTTTGGGTCATAACCCAGAAGCAGAATTGCTGAGTCAGATGGTAGTTTTATACTTCACTTTTTGAGAGACCATCATACTAATTTACATTTTCACCAGCAATGCACAAGGGTTCCAATACCTACACATCCTCACCAACTCTTGTTATTTTGTTTTTTTGGATAAGAGCCATCCTGATGGATGTGAAGTGGTATCTCAACATGGTTTTGATTTGCAATTCTCTATTCATTAGTGATGGTGAGCATCTTTTCATGTGCTTAACAGCCATTTATTTATCTTGTTTGGAGAAAGGTCTATTCAACTCCTTTGCCCAGTTTTTAATTGGGAAGTTTTTTTTATTGTTGAGTTATGCTTTATATATTCTAGATGTTAACTCTTTATCAGATATATGATTTGCAAATATTTTTTCCCATTCACTGGGCTGCTTTTTCACTCTATTCACAGTGTCCTTTGATACCCTAAAAGTTTAAAATTTGATGTAGTCTCGTTTTATCTATTATTCCTATATCTACTGTTATATTTTTCTTTTGGTGTCATACGCAAGAAATCATTGCCAAATCCAATGTCATGAAGCTTTCCCCTGTTTCCTTCTCTTAGTTTTAGCTCTTATGTTTAGGTCTTTGGTTTGCAGAGTTAATTTTTACATATGGTGTTTAGGTCCAACTTCACTGGATGTGGATGCCTGATGTTTCTAATACCATTTTGTTAAATGTTTTTACATTTTTAAATGGTTGAAATGAAAGCTAAAGAAGGTATTCTGATACATGAAAATTACATATAATTCAGGGGTGCCTGGGTGGCTCAGTGGGTTAAAGCCTCTACCTTCAGCTCAGATCATGATCCCAGAATCCTGGGATCGAGCCCCGCATCCGGCTCTGCTGGGTGGGAAGCCTGCTTCCCCCTCTCTCTCTGCCTGCCTCTCTGCCTACTTGTGATCTATGTCAAATAAATAAATATAATCTTTTAAAAAAATTACATATAATTCAGAGACCATAAACAGTTTTAGTGGAACACAATCATGCTCATTTGTTTGTGTACTGCCTGTGGCTGCTTTTGTACCACAAGGGCACAGACCATCTTTAGTGCATAAAGTCTAAAATACTATCTGGTCCTCTAAAGAAAGTTTGCTGACCTCTGCTCTAGACCATCGAAAATCCTTATGCTCGTATCTTGTCTACACCTGAAAACCTCTCTAGCATATCCCAACTTTAAAACCTTGTGCAGAAATCTACCTCCTCTGTGAAGCTTCTTTTTATTATTATCCCACACATCTCTGATCAACTGGTCCATTTCACTCATCTCCACAGCACAAGAAACACAGAATTATCTCCTTACAGCTGATTTAGTTACATTTTTCACAGCGGCTATCCCCTTTCCTACCCTAGAGTTTTTTGTAGAACAGACTGTGGCAACTACATTTTATGTCTCTATTTCAAAGCATAAAGTGCTAAGGTAACAAATACTTTATTAATGTTTCTGAATGACTGGATACTCCGTCTTTCAGAGTACTGTACCTTTCATTGAAGATTCAGGTCCGCTGGTTCTCTGGGAGCCATGGGCAGAGCTGTTGTTGGATACCACCACTGGCCCAGGACTCTGGCCCAGGGAAGGGATGGTGTTAAGGGTATTCACCAGTTTGGCTACTTCATTGCTATTTTCACCTGTAACCCCAGGTCGCTTCACAGTGACAAAGCTGGCAATGCTCACTGCAGGTGGAGAGGGGAAGGAGGGAGCTTTGTTGGCCAAGTGAAAATCATCTGTTCTCCACCCACTGCCCCACCCAGCACTGCCATCTCCACTTCCCAGGGCTCACCTAGCTTGGGATTGGGGGTCTGGCTGGATTGGCCTGGAGGCTGAGCAGCTAGCTGCCCCAGTGAGGTCGGCTGTGTGGCAGTGGGAGTGGTGGAGGTGCTGGGTGTGGACTTGGTCTGCTGGGACTGGGACTGCGGGACGGTGCTTCGAATGGTCAGAGTAGCTGGGATGACAGTGGTGAAGGTGTTGGTGGTGGGCCGCACAGGCATTGTGGAGCCTGGCCTCACTGGGGTCATCTGAGAGAACACTTGTGGGACTCCAACTGTCGGCTTAACAAACTGGGTACCTGGGGCTTCAAAAAAGAGACAAAGAAAAGTACCAAAGCTTGGTCAATAAGCTCACCTCTCATACATTCTACCTGTCTTTACTGAAAATACTGGAATAAGAAAAGATTACTGCCCCAAAGTGTTTGGTGGCCATCAGAGGTTAACAAGAGCAGCATACACTCTAATGTCTAAGACAATACATAACCAAGGTGATAAAAGATCTTATACTAAGGAATCAGCCCTATTAAATTGAAGAAAGAAGATTCCTATCAACTCCTCCCAAAACACCTTACCACACTGCCTTTTTTATCCCAAAAATATAATCAGGAGTAGCTGGACCTCAATACTGGAAGAGGAAGGATAAGTACAGATAGGAGGCAGTGTGCATATATATAAGGCCAAAGGGCAGATGTAGTCCTAATAAAAAGCCATCTTTCTCTCTCAGGATATTAAAGGAGTCTTCCAGTCTTTCATATGAACTCAAACAGAAAACTGACTATGCCATTCTACTAGCATCCCAGAGGTGAGTCTCCTGGCTCAGCTGTAAACAATTCCATTGACAAATATATAAGAAATATCAGAACTAGGTTAAGTTAAATTCATTAGACTTAAGGCCAAAAGCACTGTGTGGGCTCTGAGAACAACAACAACAAAAACTTAAGGAAGACGAGCTTATGGAAGCACCCAAAGAACAATTAATTAAGATATTTTTTGGTCTGAGTTGCAGTAAACTTACAGGAACTAAATAAAGAACTGTGGAGAAAAAAATCACAAGATTTTAAAAGAAGTATTTTAATTTAGTTTCTTTTAAAAAAACCTACTAACTAGTCATTGGCAAATTTATCATCAAAGGATAAGTCATTTGTTTTATATCCAAAATCTATGCTATAAAATTAAAGCAAAATAAAGTTTATAATCCCACCATGTAAGTGAGTAGACTTATTAAGAAATGTGCAATTTGGGAGTTTTCATTAATAATATTCCTTCAGGATAACAAACTTAATAGCTGACTAAAACACCCGAAGCAGAAAAAAGACTATATAAACCCTGTTTGAAGGGTGGTAAAAAGTTAAAAAGAAAAATAAAACCACCATCCTGGTCAAAGGTTAGAAAGTTTTTTAAAAATTGAGCTTAAAAATTGAACTTAAATCAGTATGATCTTTGTATTTTTAGACTTTCCTTAAACACGCTTTTTAAATGACCAAGAAGGATATTTTGAAACAAGAAAAACAAATCTTCTGGATGCCAGTTTATTTTGAATGGGTAGACATTTTTCCTTACCTGGGACTAGTGTTATTGGTCTAACCGTTTGGCCTTGCTGTACGTTCAGCACAATCCCAACCTGATTCATTGCATTTTGTACAGGCCGAACATTTCTTACAGGAAATCCCTGCATTAAAAAGCAAAATGATCTTTAACATGGAGATCAGCTAACACTAGCAGAGATTGCAATAAGACTAGATCTTAAAAAATTCAGTCTTATCTAGTGGTTCTTTTTCTAGAGGTATAACTTTTAAATGACTGAGATGGAGAAATCTAGGAATTTTGGCAAACTTTTGAGTGACAAAATATCAAAACTGAAGAATAAGCTTTAGTACATATAAGCAAAAGGGAAAACCTACTTCCTCTTAAAAGAACCTCAGCTTAAAAAATACCTCATCCACAAACTGGCCCCTAAACAGATAAAGGCATAGAAGAAGGGAGGAAAAAAAAAAAAAAAAAAGGCACCAGGAATATTCACTGGAGTGATTCAACACAAAACAATTGGTTTTTTTTTGTTGTTGTTTTTTAAAAGATTTTATTTATTTATTTGACAGAGAGAGATCACAAGTAGGCAGAGAGACAGGCAGAGGGGGAGGAGGAAGCAGGCTCCCCGCTGAGCAGAGAGCCCAATACGGGCCTCGGTCTCAGGACCCTGAGATCATAACCCAAGCGAAGGCAGAGGCTTAACCCACTGAGCCACCCAGGTGCCCAGCACAAAACAATTGTTCCCAAAGTCCACTTCAAAGGCCGTAAACCTCTGGCAAACTTTTAAGAAAAGAGTTTCTAACTCAGGAAGCCACAGGCAGAGAGAAACACTTGCCTTTATGTTTCACGTTCAGCATTAGGCTTTCAACTTCGACTCACATTATATGTCAAATAAGTTATCTTCCTCCTTCTCTTCCAAAGATCTCCCTGCACTTTACCAATTTCACACACAGATTTCAAGAGTCAACTAACTCACCCCATTTTAAGAAAAACAGCCCAAGCAAAGGGCAGGAAGTGTTAAGGACCAAGTGTTAAGGCTTCCTAACCGAAGCTTTCCCACTAATTTCTACCCAGATCTCAATCAAATCACTTAACAGCCCTCTAAAGGACAAGAAGAGGAAATTAACCAGGAGCGTTATGTTTGACTTTCTTTAAAAATCAGTATCAAATTAAAGAACAGCAAATGAGAAAGCCAGGTCAAAAGACAGGACTTAGAGTTCTAAGAGCCTGCAATGGTTCAGTATTTTTCTCTTTCCCTACCCAGCACCAGAACTGAGTCCTACTCACCTGTGTAGTGATGAATATTGGTTGTGAGGCCACAGGAGAGCTGGTCACATGATTGGCATTCTGCATGACCTGGACAGGCCTCAACACTGGTTGAGTAACCATTGTGCCTAGACCTGGAGCTGGATTCTGGGTTAGGATGAGTGGCTGTCCACCTTGTTGGACCAAAGAATTGCCAGCTGAAGGGTAAAAGGAAGAAAGAAAAAAATACATAAGAAAAAATAAACCCACACCTTATAAGTAACAGTATGGTCTCAGGTAAGAAATGGTATCCCAGATAACAAAATATCCAAGACTGCCACACTCACCTTAGGTTTAACATCACCAAATGCACCAAAAATGTAAGCTTTACCCAAATCTACAACTAACAGAAAAACTGTAGATAGGGTTCATGTCATGAACCTAGAAGTGAGATTTCTACAAGGCTATCATTTTGACTCTGACAATATTGATATATGATTTAACATAATCTCTCCACACCAGATTAACAAAACAAAGTAACATATAATTTCTTTTTCCATATTTTAACCAGGTAAAACTTATTTTGTCAGAATATAATTTGTTGTTAGCTAATTCACTTTTAATCTTTTTAAAAGTGGCATATTTATCAACAAACATTAATTTAGCAAGCACACAGAATCTAAAGAATGGCACCTCTTCCTAGTGAGTCAAAGCTCAGAAATCTAACAGATTCTCTAAACAACCACTGTCTTTTACAGGTATGGGAACACAGAGACTGACAGGTTAACAACTCTTTCTCTTTTTTGACATCAGAACCAATAAAGAAAAGACTTGGTCAAAAACTAACCAATGTTCAGTAAAAAAGGTATGACTTCAGAAGATAATAGTTCCTTCAAAAATAAATATCTACTACTATTGAACCACTTTAGGTTCTTTTCACTTGTGAGAGAAGTAATTCTATAAATGTTTTATTTTTTTCCCAAAGATTTTATTTATTTATTTGACAGAGAGAGAGAGATCACAAGTAGGCAGAGCAGCAGGCAGAGAGAGAGGGAGAAGCAGGCTCCCCGTTGAGCAGAGAACCCAGACATGGGGCTCGATCCCAGGAACCTGAGATCCTGACCTGAGATGAAGACAGAGGCTTAACCGACTGAGCCACCCAGGTGCCCCTAAATGTTTTAAAGTCTATTTACTACATTTGGCAAAAAAGTCATTAATACTAAGTTTCTTGATTTACAGAGAATACTCCAAAACCACACAGAAAATTTGAGCATCAATATACCTAAATCAGAGATTCAAGCAAGATACTGCCTCAACTTTTTACCTTAAACAACCACAATGGGATGGGTTCCTATGAACTGTATGTCCTACTTTGACAGATGGAGTCACTGCAGTTAGCTACAAAGCTAGACCACTGGAGTGAGTATATAGGTGGCTATTAATGGGCCAACAATGGTTTGTCCCACTTTTATCCAGAAAATGAGTGCCCATCAGGAACTAGACCTCATAGTTACTAGGCCAGCTGACTAGTGATTATGAGGCTGACATAGATAAAAAATTACAAGTTCCATCTCTGCTAATTATACTGGCAATTTACTATTTTAATTTAAATGTTTTATTATTCAGAAGTTAAAATACATATAAAAATACCATACCATAATGAACCCCCATGTACCCATCACTCAGCTTCAACAATTATTAACTATGGCCAATTTTGTTTTTTCTATACCTCCCATCCACATTCTATGAATCTTTCTAATAACCCCAATGAATTAGAATCCTAATAAATTATTTTAAGTGATTTCCACATTCTTTTTTTTTTTTTTTTTTTTTTAATATTTCATCCATTTACTTGAAAGAGAGAGAGAGCACAAGTGAGCACAAGCAGAGGGGAGCTGCAGAGGGAGAGGGAAAAGCAGACACCCTGTGCAACAGGGAGCCCAACTTGGGACTCAAACCCAGGACCCTGGTACCATGACATGAGCCGAAGGCAGACCCCCAACCACCTGAGCCATCCAGGTACTCCTGATCTCTACATTTTTTTTTTAGATTTTATTTATTTATTTGACAAACAGAGATCACAAGTAGTCAGAGAGGCAGGCAGAGAGAGAGGAGGAAGCAGGCTCCCCGCTGAGCAGAGAGCCCAATGCGCGGTTGGATCCCAGGACCCTGGGATCATGACCTGAGCCGAAGGCAGAGGCTTTAACCCACTGAGCCACCCAGGCGCCCCTGATCTCTACATTCTTTTTAAATCTTTCCTTAGAAAAATTCTGACCATTCATGGGTTTTACAAAGTTCTGCTTTCAGGGGATGAAGAGGCAATCAGAATCCTTAGGCTTAATAAGCCTATAAAAGAATTAACCAAGTAGTACCTCAAAGTCTGCTCTCAAATAAACTAGGTACCATAGCCATAAACTGATTAAATAAAGGGAAGAGATTCAGCAGCTTCTCTCACAGTAAGTTGTTTTACAAATCTGAAGGTCTTGATGTATCCCTTTATTCTTTTATGTTTACTTACATAGCCTTAAAGCCCAGATATAAGAGGAATAAATGGAGTCAAAATGAGCTAAACAGGAGTTGAAAACCATACAATTTATAGAGTAAGAAACCTATATCTTTAAATTCACATCATTCACAGCTCAGAAGTAAGCAGCAGTTTATTTTCCTACATATTTCTTTCCAAAGCAAAATGTATGATCAGTCAGAAGGATGTAAGTAATTTCTTATTACTGACACCTTTTTTATAAGATTTTACTATTTGACACAGAGAGAGATCACAAGTAGGCAGAGAGGCAGGCAGAGAGAGAGAGAGAAGCAGGCTTCCTGCTGAGCAGAGAGATCCATGCAGGGCTCAAACCCAGGACCCTGAGACCATGACCTGAGCTGAAGGCAGGCTCAACCCTCTGAGCCACCCAGGTACCCCTCCATGACACCTTCTTTAAAAAAAAAAAAAAAAAAAAGGATTTACTGAGATATCCACATAACATACACATTACTCATATAAAGTATACATTTCAGAAGTTTTTAGAATATTTGCAAGGTTTGTGCAACTATCACTTCTATTTAATTCCAGAACATGTTCATCATCCCAAGAAGAAATCTTTTTTTTTTAAGATTTTATTTATTTATATGACAGAGACACAGCGAGAGAGGGAACACGAGCATCAAGAGAGGGAGAGGGAGAAGCAGGCTCCCTGCTGAGCAGAGAGCATGATGCAGGGCTCAATCCCAGGACCCTGGGATCCCTGGGATCATGACCTGAGCTGAAGGCAGAGGCTTTTTAACCCACAGAGTCACCCAGGTGCCCCTGATGTGCACTTCCTTAATGACTAGTAATGTTGAACATCTATTCATGTGCTTATAGGCCATTTATGTATATTCTGTTTGGAGAAAAGTCTACTCAGATCCTTTGCCCATTTAAGAAACTGGATTGTCTTTTTTTTTTTTAAGATTTTATTTATTTATTTGGCAGACAGAGATTACAACTAGGCAGAGGCAGGCAGAGAGAGTGGGGGGAAGCAGGCTCCCGGGCTGAGCAGAGAGCCTGAGGCAGGGCTCTATCCCAGGACCCTGGGATCATGACCTGAGCCGAAGGCAGAGGCTTTAACCTACTGAGCCACCCAGGCGCCCCTGGATTGTCTTTTTGCTATTATTTTTTTAAAAGGATTTATTTATTTAGGGGTGCTCGGGTGGTTCAGTTGCAACCACCAAGTAAATGGAAGACATAGGAAAATTGGATTGAAAGAACTTTTTTTTTTTTAAGATTTTATTTATTTATTTGACAGAGAGAGAGACACAGTGAGAGAGGGAACACAAGCAGAGGGAGAAGGGCTTCCTGAGCTGCAGGGAGTCCGAATTGGGACTTGATTCCAGGATCCTAGGATCATGACCTGAGTTGAAGGCAGAAGCTTAACTACTGTGCCACCAGGTGCCCCCCGGAACATTTTTTAAAAAAGACTGATTGACTGATTGATTTATCTGACAGAAAGAGAGCGAGAGAAACCATGTGCGCAGGGGCAGGGACAGTCTCCAGTAGACTCTGTGCTGAGTGCGGAGCTCAACATGGGGCTCAATTCCACAACCTTGAGATCACAACCTGAGCCAAAACCAAGAGTCCAACACTTAACTGACTGTGCCACCCATGCATCCCAAAAATTGAACTTTTTTTTTTTTTTAAAGATTTTTATTTATTTATTTGACAGACGGAGATCACAAGTAGGCAGAGAGGCAGGCTGAGAGAGAGGCGGAAGCAGGCTCCCTGCTGAGCAGAGAGCCCAATGCAGGGCTCAATCCCAGGACCCTGGGATCATGACCTGAGCTGAAGGCAGAGGCTTTAACCCACTGAGCCACACAGGCGCCCCAAAATGGAACATTTTTAATTCACTCTATTCTGAAGTCCCATCCCTAAACCTAGATTAGCACTTCAAGAATATAAGATAAGGGGCGATATAATTATATCAATAACATAAGATTAGGAGAGAGAGTGAGCACAAGCAGGGGGAGAGGCAGAGGGAGAGGAAGAAGCAGACTCCCCACCCACCAGGGATCCCTAAGATTGGGTGGCTCAGTGGGTTAAAGCCTCTGCCTTCGGCTCTGGTCATGATCCCAGGGTCCTGGGATTGAGCCCTGCATCAGGCTCCCTGCTCAGCTGGAAGCCCACTTCTCCCCACACCCCTGCTTGTGTTGCCTCTCTTGCAGTGTCTCCGTCAAATAAATAAATAAAATCTTTAAAAAAAAAAAAAAAAAGAAAAAAAAAGAAAAAAGGAAAAGAACTATAGGAAAGCAGTATAACATAGTAGAAAGGTTACAAACTTTGAAATCTAGGCAATTCAAATTCAGTTTAGTCACTTACCAACTATTTGACCTTAAACACATTATTTAGACTCTCCAGTATTTGGTTTCCATGTCTGTAAAATGATAGTCCTCTGTTCCTCATCTCTCTCTGCCAGCCTCTCTGCCTACTTGTGATCTCTGTCAAATAAATAAAATCTTAAAAAAAAAAAAAAAAGGGGCGCCTGGGTGGCTCAGTGGGTTAAAGCCTCTGCCTTCGGCTCAGGTTGTGATCCCAGGGTCCTGGGATGGAGGCCCACGTCGGGCTCCCTGCTCAACAGGGAGCCAGCTTCTCCCTTTCCAGTTCCCCTCTGCTTATGGTCCCTCTGGTCTCTCTCTGTCATAAATAAATAAAAAATCTTAAAAAAAAAAAAAAAGTTCAATAGTACCTAAAGTTGGCAATGATATGAGGAAGAAGCTTCTGGGAGGCACTTACTCAAAGCAATCTATTAGGACAATTTGACACTGTCTATCCAATTTTAAATGCCTGACCCAAACAATCTCACTTTCCACTAAAGAAATGCTCACATAGTGGACACAGATATAATGCCTGAGAATATTCACCAAGTGTTGTTTGTAATCACAAAAAAATAGGGACTCTAACAAATACCTAACAAAAGAGGAATAAATGGTTATAACCAAAAGTAAGACCACTATGTATACATTTTTTTCTAAAGATTTTATTTATTTGAGAGAGAGAGAAAGCACAAGAAGGGGGAGGGTCAGAGAGAGAAGTAGACTCCTCGCTGAGCAGGGAGCCCAATGTGGGACTTGATCTCGGGACTCCAGGATCATGACTAGAGCTGAAGGCAGTTGCTTAACCAACTGAGGCACCCAGGCGCCCCACTATATGCACCTCTTTTTTTTTTTTTTTAAGATTTTATTTATTTGACAGACAGAGATCACAAGTAGGCACAGAGGCAGACAGAGAGAGAGGAGGAAGCAGGCTCTCCACGGAGCAGAGAGCCCAATGCGGGGCTCAATCCCAGGACTCTGGGATCATGACCTGAGCCGAAGGCAGAGGCTTTAACCCACTGAGCCACCCAGGCACCCCAGAAGGCTATCTTTAAGTAAGCTTTTGGGGAGTCAAAAGTTATGCAGTTTTTTTTTTTAATGAGAGAGATAGAGTGAGAGAGCAAGCGAGCATGAAAGGGAAGAAGGCCAGAGGGAGAAGCAGACTCTCTGCTGAGAAGGGAGCCCAATGTGGGACTCAGTCCTGGGACTCCAGGATCATGACCTGAGCTGAAGGTAGTCGCTTAACCAACTGAGCCACCCAGGTGCCCAATATAGACAGATTTTCAACTGTGCAGCCAGCTGGCACCCGACCCTAAGCCTATTCAAGGGTCAACTGTAGTTATTCATCAACAATGTTATAGACACACATTTGTTAAAATGAGAACATATTCATTACATAAAAAGGGGAAAAGGGAGGCAGAGAGCAGAGTCTGTATGGTCCATTTTTGAAAAAAGTAAATCATCACATATATCATATGAAGTATATAAAAGTACATATATGTACAAAATAAAAGTTACAACTAGTTATCTCCAGGTCGTGAAATTAGTTAAAATTTTTTTCTTTTATTTTTTTCACTGTACTTTTTCTTCAATACACGTAATATTCTTTTATAAATAAAGCTATTTTTTAAAAAAAGTCTTTTGCAGCAACACAATGATTCTACAAAGTGCTTATTCTACTTAGGAATCTTAAGACATAACTTGCCAATAATTCATCTTTAGAGTGTAAAAACAGTCATCAGAAATGAAATAGAAACCAATACTATACAGCTTCTCTAGTCAATAAATACACTAAAAACACTACTCTTTCACCACTCCCTTCAAGTAGAAAACAACATTATCCTATTTTTCATACCCAGGAACCAGTAACCAAATGAATCTGCCAGAAAAAAAATCCAGAACAAAGCTGCCCTGGGAGAATTCTTAACAAACTAGTAGGGCTTTTCTACTTAAAACAAAAACAAAAACAAAAAACCCAGATCTCTTTAATAGTTAGGAATTTGGGGTTTACATTTTCTCTCCTAGAAATTATCAGCAGCAAGAATCAGGTACCCTCAGACTTGAAACACCAGCATCCAATTCAGCACTAACTCAGAAGGAACAGCACCACTCCTGAATCACTTCCGTATCACAGAATCATTACTAAATTCACTCCAACGAGTAGAACCACATCAATACCTAAAACTAAATGGGTACAGCTGTTCCTAAGACCGCTTTAATTCTCTTACCCTCTGGTCCAGGAAGAATTTCCAGATAATCCCACTTACCATTGTTGTTGGCAATTAGTGTGACAAGAGTCTTCTTTGTACTGTCGCTGTTCTGTGCCCCGCTGCTACTAACGGTGGTGGATGTAGAGAGGTGCCCAGCAACAGAAGCATGGGCAGCGATGGGCACTGGAGCCGAGACTGGCTGCTGGCTCACAGAAACTGTGGGGAAGGGGAGGCACAGTCACTTGGAGACAGGGACAGATGACACTGAAGGATACTGTTCTAATCCCTTTTCATCTTGTTGTGGGTCTCTAGAAGTTTACTGCTTTCTTTGCAAATCCAACTGTGCATCTGATTTCTCCTTCTACCCATCCCTCACTCCACCAATTAAACACAAAGCCTTCTTCATCTCATACTGCCTGGTTAATTTAGATCACAAGCTCACTGAAACAGTATTTTAAGGTTTTGCTTATATAGTACAAGCAAACCTCTAGGACTCAAAGGTTTATTATCACCACTATTGGTATTCATAACCATGCATACACAGTAAGACATCCACAAGATCCCGAACTGTGTCCTGTTTCAGCCTAAACCAATGCCGTCTTCAGGTCTCAAGGCAGGGAAGATAAAAATAAAGAGAACAACAAATACAATTTATAGGGGGAAAAGAACTATCACCCACTTTCTGAATTCAGGGCAATCTAGAATTTGACCCTGCAGCATCACCTTTTTCAAAGAGCAGCTAACAAGCCTAAGTTTGTAAACTTTCCATGAAGGCAGACACAAAGCAAATTCTGCTCAGCTCACAAAGGAAACCAAGATCAAGTTAAAAAAAAAAAAAGAAGAAGAAGAAAAAAATGACTACGGGATCCTGTTTTTGACTGGGTATATAAATGAACACTGACACACACCACTACTTTGCATTCTCGTTCATTCATTATTTGGTAAGAGGATTGATAAATATTTGATAAGCATTAGTTAATTCAACTGTCAATGTTTTAAATGAATTAAGTATAGTGTTTCTAGCTTTATGTATGACGAAACTGAGGCTAGAGTTTACAGACTAGAGCATGGGGAAAAAAAGCACCAGTGCCACACTGAGGCATCCCTGGATTCTTAAAGTCCTCTTCCGCCTCACACTTTCTTAACAAAAATGCAATCCAACTGAATCAATTTAAATAATTTAAGATCATGAGCTTTTGTTACCTGTAGGAGTTTTATCTACCGAATTATAATCTTCAACGACAGAATCCTCAATGACATCGCTGATTTTCTGCCATGGCTCCAGCTCCTCCTCCTCACATTCCATAAAGAGGTCGGTGTCCGCCATGCTACAAGAAAAAAAGACAAAATAAGATACCTCAGAATGAGAGAAATAATTTTATACAAAATATGGAATCAGATTCTTGAATCTATTAGTAACCCACCCCTGTGCTCCCTCTATTTCCCCTAACCTCCCCCCTCCCACATTTAGAAGGATCCAGAATTATAACTTTTATCCTTGAAAAAAAAATTATTATGAAAAAGACCATAGAAAACTGTTCAATAATTAAGAGTATAAAAGTTTAATTTATAATACCTAGGGTTTGGCTGTGATTAGGGTGAGGCAAATCATGCAAGTACAGGGTCTTTAATTTAAATGTATATTTTGGAGGGTGCCTGGGTGGCTCAGTGGGTTAAGTCTCTGCCTTCGGCTTAGGTCATGATCCCAGGGTCTTGGGATGGAGCCCTGCATTGGGCTCTCTGCTCAGCGGGAGCCTGCTTCTCCTCTCTCTCTCTGCCTGCCTCTCTGCCTACTTGTGATCTCTCTCTATCCATCAAATAAATAAATAAAGTCTTAAAAAAAATTTAATAACATAAAAAACCTCACAGTCTAGTCCCAGTTTATAAATGTAGGCTTATTAGCTGTTCTTTCAAAACGATGATGTTGCAGGGTCAAATTCTGGATTGCTCTGAATTCAGAAAGTGGGTGACAGTTCCCCCCCAAAATTGTATCCTTGTACTTCACCATGATTCTGGAGTTAGCCTTTACTTTGAAAACACTTGCTTAAGTTATATGCTTCTTATAAACATAAAGCTTACACCTTTGCAATCCAGACAAGGAGATATTCCCTGCTATTCTGCCCCCCCCATACTAGTTGACTAAAGGTCAATGTGTCTTGGAATTATAGAAGCATTATACTCAATGTTCAAACAAAGCCTTTAATGCAAAGGTTCTCACAGTGCCCTTAGTATTTCAGAAACTTTTTTTTACCAAACCCCTAAGCCAAAAACAAAACTACCAACCTAAAACTAAATAAATAGTCTAAGTAGCTGGATCCAACTTGAAGATGCCCAACAGATGGTGTTATTCCCTTGAAATGTCCCAGGTGAGTTAGCTGTAGCCAATTGCCCCCAGTTTCAATGGGTAAAGTGCCTAACTTGATTCTAACTGGTCTCTAATATTCTATTTTAATTATTTGTCTTCCCAGACCAAAATCACAAAGGGGAAAATATACGTACAAGGGAAAAAAAACATATATATAAGGTACCAATTTAAAATTTTCTTAGTTTCACATTGAACTTATCTATATAAAAGACGATGCTAGCCAGAAACCGAATTAAAAAGAAGCCAAATCCGTATCACAGGCATTCCTTGAGCAAAGACTGCACAACACAAATTTCTGTATTGTCCAGTCCAGTTTCAGTTTCACTGAAAAAGAAAACATTCTAAACAACTTTGATTTTAATTTTATTTATTTATTTTTAAGATTTTTATTTATTTGACAGAGAGAGATCATAGTAGATGGAGAGGCAGGCAGAGAGAGAGAGAGGGAAGCAGGCTCCCTGCTGAGCAGAGAGCCCGATGTGGGGCCCGATCCCAGGACCCTGAGATCATGACCTGAGCCGAAGGCAGCGGCCTAACCCAATGAGCCACCCAGGCGCCCTGATTTTTATTTTTTAAAGATTTTATTTATTAAGAGAGCAAAGCAAGTGAGCCAGGGAGAGAGCAGGCGCACACGAGGTAGGGGGGGTTCAAGGCAGAGAGAGAGGGAGAAGCAGGCTCCCCAATGAGCAGGGAGTCCCCCCACCCCCTCACCCCTGCCACAGGGCTCAATCCCAGGACCCTGGGATCATGACCTTTGCCGAAGGCAGACACTTAACCAACTGAGCCACCCAGGTGCCCCAACAACTTTCTTTTGTAACTATTTAATTTTATACCAGTTCTCTATTTAACTTTCTCAGGCTCATAGCCAACAGACAATGCATAAATATCAAACAACCAGCAGAAGGCATATAAACTGTGGATGTTAACCTCTACAGATGATTCTCAAGCACCTTCTTTCAACCCTGACAAGGTGCAAGCAAACTCCCCATACATATGCTGAGCAATCAATAGGAAACTTTCCTTCTGAGTAAGCAGAGCTATCTGAATGTAAATTATGGTTTTCAACATCATGCATATGGATATTTTAATAGCATATCCAAAAGTCTGGTCTTTTACCTCAACTATTTACAATATTTTAAGAAACTTGAGTACATGTTTTATTTTGTAATGCAATGAGTTGTACTAAGAATAATCAAAAGTTTCTTCCATGTGATCACAAAATCATACTATGTTAAGTCCTCCCATGAAAAAGATACTCTAAGAAACAGCGGGAAGAGTAAATCTACAAAGAGGGCTAAATGTCACCTAACCAGTTTCTACCAACTGAGTGAGAAAAAGAACTCCCCAGATATATGCTCTGCCAAGACAACCAATAAAAATTAAAAGATTCAAGACAGGTAGAAAATTCAACTCAGAAAATAGTTTCCAAATTCTTTACAATAAACAAAATGGAATTAACCAAAAAGGCTTGTCAACCCAGAAAAAAAAAAATAACACATCTGCTAACTGAGCACATTTCACAAACTTGTATCTAACATCTCTGAAAGACACTGAAACCAAGATTTTTTTTCAAACAGTCCTCAATTATGACCTAGACTCTTAATTCTGAGCATGATCACTCTTTTAGCACCTATAGTTCAGGATCAAAAAACAACTCTTTTGAAAAGATGGGCCACACCACAATAGAGATACCAACTTAAATATTTCACAAACTTGAAAAATGAAAACGCGAATTTAGCACCCTTCTTGTAGTTTTCCAGTTATCAAAAAGAAAACTTTCATTAATATGAAATGCCGTTATTTCAGATCTCTACCAAGATGCTCATGACAGAAACACCATCATTCTCTGTGGTTTTTCAAATAATCCATGGAATATAGTCACCTTTCAACTATTTTTGATCGAAGAAGGCAGGAATTACTAAATACGCAGTACTACAATATATGGATCTTCCCAAACCATCACTCTACTCACATTCAACACCTCTTTCCACACCAAACCTTTAACTTAATTTCTCACAAGGAAAACAAAACAAAACAAAAACCTGGATTTTTCCCCCCTCTCTTCTCTATTATTTTGCTGTTAAGTGTATTCAGACTTAGTACTTCTCACATTAACAAAGAAGTTGAAATTCAATTTTTACTCAATTTAGGGGTATTTCATTTCTTCTGAATTATCTGCCAGGTAAAAAAGTGGATTTCAGAAAATAAAGGCTAGCACATCAAGAGGAAAACTTAGCATGGGCAGCAAATTTGAGAATCATACTATAACCAAGTGAAGTGGCAAACTTTCATCACATTCCAATTATGAGTCTCTGAATCAAGAATGCTGTGATTCTTTCTGCTATTTTAAAAATGAGATATAGGGGTGCGTAGGTGGCTCAGTCTGTTAAGCAGCTGCCTTAAGCTCAGGTCATGATCCTGGGGTCCTGGGGACCCAACCCTTGCTCACCAGGGAGTCTGCTTTTCCCTTTCTCCCTCTGCATATGCCTGAGCGCACACTAGCTTGCGCGCTCTCTCAAATAAATAAATAAAATCTTTATTTAAAAAAAAAAACGATAAAAATTCTAATTAAATACAAAAGTAGATATGTATCCATCACCCAGCTTCAAAAATTATCAACCCAAAGTTGTCCTTGTTTGGTTTTGGGGTTTTTTTTTTTATATTTCTTTTTTTTTTTTTTAAGATTTTTAAATTTATGTATTTGACAGACAGAGATTACAAGTAGGCAGAGAGGCAGGCAGAGAGAGAGGAGGAAGCAGGCTCCCCGCTGAGCAGAGAGCCCGACGCGGGGCTTGATCCAGGACCCCGGGATCATGACCTGAGCCGAAGGCAGAGGCTTAACCCACTGAGCCACCCAGGCGCCCCTTTTTTTTGATATTTCACGTAGGCTTTATTTCTCAATTTGTGGTTCTTTTTACATTTTTTAAAATTTCTTTTCAGCGTAACAGTATTCATTGTTTTTGCACCATACCCAGTGCTCCATGCAATACATGCCCTCTTTAATACCCACCACCTGGCTCCCCTAACCTCCCACCCCACCCCCTGCCCCTTCAAAACCCCTCAGGTTGTTTTTCAGAATCCATAGTCTCTCATGGTTCACCTCCCCTTCCAATTTCCCTCAACTCCCTTCTCCAAAAAACCTTTGGTTTTCGAGATATAGAGTGATCTCTGTAACTTAAAGTTCAAACAAAACAATAAGACTTTGAGAAAACACAGAAATAGATTTGCTTCATGTCATTTTGTTCACTGCCCTCTGAGAAAATGATTTGGAAGTTGGACAGGCAAGAAGGGTTGGTATATTTAGCAGACGCAGCCTATAGAGGAATTCCTGTAAAGGGGTCAACCAGAAAGTTTAGGGTGCCTGTGTGTCTCTGTCAGTTGACTTAAAAGATCATATAACAAAACTTATCATTAAATGCCTAAAAACTGACAGTCCCTTAATATCAACTTTCTTTTTTTTTTTTTTTAAGATTTTATTTATTTATTTGACAGAGAGATAGAGAATACAAGTAGGCAGAGAGGCAGGCAGAAGGAGAGGGAGAAACAGGCTCGCTACTGAGCAAGGAGCCTGATGTGGGGCCTGATCCCAGGGCCCTGGGATCATGACCTGAACCGAAGGCAGCAGCTCAACCAACTGAGCCACCCAGGCACCCCTAATATCAACTTTCAATTCAAAGTCTCTCAAATACCATACTTCTTTAAGTCTGTTCGAATTAGGATCCAAAAAAGGTCCATATATATCATGATTATTTGGGAAGTTTCCTATATCTTTTAATTTATAGGTCGTCCTTCATCTTTCTTCCCCCCTCCCTTGCAATTTACTTGTTGAAGAACCAGTTTACCTCTTATAATTTCTACAACCGGGATATTGCTGATCCCATACCCATAGCATTTACATGCCTCTGTGCCCTGGATATCTTGAAATTGACAGTTGGACCTAGTGGCAGGATTAGATACAGACTGAACGTTTTTACCCTAAGACTACTCATAAGGATGAGGTTTTCCTCCATCAGTAAGCTATCTATCTTTCCTTCTTCATTTATTAATTGGGACAAAAAACAGGGGCGCCTGGGTAGCTCAGTTGGTTAAGTGTCTGACTCTTGATTTCAGCTCTGGTCATGATCACAGGGTTATGAGATCCAGCCCCATGTTGACTCTGCACTCAGCGGGGAGTCTGCTTGAGAGTCTCTTCCAATTTCCCTCTGTCACCCTCTACCCCGCATGATCTCTCTAAAAATAAAATAAATAAATCTTAAACCCAAACAAAACAAAACAAAAGACAAAAAGCAGGGGTACCTGGCTGGCTCAGTCATTGGAGTATGCCCCATGATGGATGCAGAAATTACTTTTTTTTAAAAAAAAGGGCAAAATATATCTATTATTTGGTTACCCAGTGGTGGGTATTCCTTCTGTCCTCCTTGCTTCTTTCCCTTTACCAGTTTTCAAGATAATTCAATAGCATTTCACCAAAGTGACCAATAAGCTTGGTCATTATATCATAATTTTTTTTTTTTTAGGATTTTATTTATTTACTTGACAGAGAGAAAGACAGCAAGAGAGGGAACACAAGCAGGGGAGTGGGAGAGGGAAAAGCAGGGTTCCCTGCTGAGCAGGGAGCCCGATGCATGGCTTGAGCCCAGGACCCTGGGATCATGACAGGAGCCGAAGGCAGACGCTTAAAGATCGAGTCACCCAGGCACCCTCATATCATATCATATATCATATCATATCATATCACTTTACTTTAAGAAAGGGAGTGACAGGGACAAGAGAGAGAGGGGGAGAGAGAATTTTAAGGTTTCAATCTCACAACCCTGAGATCATGACCTGAACCAAAATCAAGAGTCCAACACTTGGGGTGCCTGGGTGGCTCAGTGGGTTAAGCCTCTGCCTTCGCCTCAGGTCATGATCTCAGGGTCCTGGGATCGAGCCCCGCCTCGAGCTCTCTGCACAGTGGGGAGCCAGCTTCCTCTCTCTCTCTCTGCCTGCCTCTCTGCCTACTTGAGATCTCGCTCTCTGTGTCGAATGAATAAATAAAATCTTAAAAAAAAAAGGGGTCCAACACTTAACCAACTGAGCCACGCAGGCGCCCTTATATTCTAAACATAATTTATGGGTTTGATCCAATGCAGTATTTTACTGACTCTCAAAAACGTCCTATTTTGGACATTGGAACTTCTTCAGTTGGCTCCTAAGTCCTTCTGAGACAACACTAAGTAGTGTCTGATAAAATCCTTGCTGTGATAGACAACATCTTTAATAAAAAAAATCTTTAGGAGTTGCCTGGGGGGCTCAGTGGGTTAAAGCCTCTGCCTTCAGCTCAGGTCATGATCCCAGGATCCTGGGATCGAGCCCCGCATCAGGCTCTCTGCTCAGCAGGGAGCCTGCTTCCTCCTCTCTCTCTGCCTGCCTCTCTGCCTGCTTGTGATCTGTCAAATAAATAAATAAAATCTTTAAGGGGCACCTGGGTGGCTCAGTGGGTTGAAGCCTCTGCCTTTGGCTCAGGTCATGATCCCAGGGCCCTGGGATCGAGCCCCGCATCGGGCTCTCTGCTTGGCGGGGAGCCTGCTTCCTCCTTTCTCTCTCTCTGTTTACTTGTGATTTCTGTCAAATAATAAAATCTTAAAAAAAAAAAAAATCATTTTTAAAAATCCTTAATAAAAAAACTATTTTTAAAAATTTAAGGACAAAGGTTAACAGAGAGGATGCATTTAGTTTAATCAAGCTCTTTAGCAAGTCACTATGTTTTGAAAGACAGTCTTTTCTTGAAGACCAAGATAAAGATATCATACAAATAATAATCTCAACTATTCCTAACAAAAACTATCTATAGCATATAAGCATATATGGCTAATAAAGTTCCTTTCCAAGGAAACTGGGTTGGAAGGGTGATAGATAAAGCAAAAAGCCTATACCTTTGATTTCTAAATGAAGAGTTCATTTCTCCCTTCAATAAAATTTCCAGTAGAGCTAAAAAAAATTCCATCATATCCCACTGTTCTCCAACACATACCAGGCACAGTCCAAGCTGTGCAGCCTATCTGCAGAAGAAATTTGGGTTCAAGAGCTGTATATGGATTACATAAAGGGAAAGCAAATCATAGAGGACATTACTAAGAAATCTTCAGCCATGCTAGTGCATTTTATCTAACTCAATGATACTAAAAAATGGGAATTTGCCCCTGAGAAGACATTTGGCAATGTCTGAAGAAATTTTTGGTAGTCACAACTATGGGTGGGATTGGGGAGTGGTGCTACTGGCATGGCCAGGGGTGCTATTAGACATCCTATGATGTATACGTCATCCAGGGACTTATCTGCTCTAAAACATCAATACTGCCGAGACTGAGAAACCTTGATCAAACGGAATCCATGCTGTGAAGGGGAAAATTTTAATTCCACATCCTATGCATAAAAAACTACCATTTCTTTTTATTTATTTACTTATTTCTTTAAGAAAGAGCAAGCACAGGGGGAGGAGCAGAGGGTGAGGAAGAAGCAGGCTCCCCTCTGAGCAGGGAGCCCTGCGTGGGGCTTCAGGACTCTGACATCAGGACTTGAGCCGAAGGCTCACACTTAATGGACTGAGCCACCCAGGCGTCCTTATCATTTCTTTTTACAATATCTATCTTTGTAAAAACAGAAAATGAACAAGTTTCCAATGAACTGTTCAGATGGTTACATCTCACAAAATAAAAACATTTAATTTTTATAAAGCTCATATGCATTTGGTTTGTTTCACCTTATAATCATCTACCTGTGAAACTTGATTTTCTCTTTGTATTTATCTGACAACTTCTGTGCCATTCTTTTTGCCCAAGTACCTAATTTCTCCTCATAAAACAGGAGCATCATGATGTCGATCTTTTAAGATTATGCTTATTATCAGTATTGCTTGTAACTGTTGGTATGTTAGTACTGACTAGTGAATAATTTTTGTGAAAATAATTCCCAAAGTCTTTTAATTTAATCTCCATTTCTAAAATTTCTGGGTTGTTACTTTAAAAGTTTGTTTATTTATTTGGGTGTGGGGGAGAGAATATCTCAAGCAGACTCCTCGCTTAGCATGGAGCCCTATGCAGGACTGGATCCCAGGACCAAGATCAAGACCCGAGCCAAAACCAGGAGTCAGACGCTCAACTGACAGAGACACACAGGCACCCTAAACTTTCTGGTTGACCCCTTTACAGGAATTCCTCTATAGGCTGCGTCTGCTAAATATACCAACCCTTCTTGTCTGTCCAACTTCCAAATCATTTTCTCAGAGGGCAGTGAACAAAATGACATGAAGCAAATCTATTTCTGCGTTTTCTCAAAGTCTTATTGTTTTGTTTGAACTTAAAGTTACAGAGATGGCTCTATATCTCGAAAACCAAAGGTTTTGACAGTATTTAAGTTTAAACAGAAAAAGTCAGCCAATAATCCAAACTCGACCTGTCACCAACCATGTATGGCTTGTTCTTATGTAAACAACAAACAAGCCACCGACAATAATATTGTTTATTATATAATAACATTATATTATATATAAATAATATATATAACTTATATAATTATATATACTTATATAAATAATATATTATATATAAATAATATAAAAATAATGTTTAACCTTAATTAAATCAAGCATTTAAATTTAACTTGCAGTTTGTAGGAAACAAAACAAAATAGGAATAAAAAGCACCATAAGGAAATAATGAGGTAAATCCAGAAGGTTGGACATGCTATAAAGAAATAATCAGGGACGTCTGGGTGGTTCAGTTGGTTAAGTGGCTGCCTTCAGGTCAGGTCCTGATCCTAGTGTCCTGGGATCAAGTCCCACATCGGGCTCCTTGCTCGGCAGGGAGCCTGCTTCTCCCTCTGCCTCTGCCTGCCACTCTGCCTGCCTGTGCTCGTTCACTCTCTCTCCCTCTCTCTCTGACAAATAAATAAGTTAAAAAAAAAAAAAAAGAAATAATCAAATGCAGAATATAGAGCATTCTATAAAACTAGTAACATGTTCTCTTTAAAAATGTGACACACACCAAACTAAAAAAAACAAACAAAACAAAAAACTAAAGAGCCCTAACAAATGCAACATGTGAACCTTTATTAGATTTTGGTTCATATAAAAACTATAAATGACATTCTGGGAACAAATGGAACATTTGAATATACAGATTAGATACTAGATGATACTTGGGAATTACTTTTTATTATTTTAATTTTTAAATTTTTTCTTTCTTAAATCTCAAGTCCACTATAGTTACCATACCCTGTTAGTTTCAAGTGTACAACATAAGTGATTCAACAATCCTACTTATTACCCAGTGCTCATCAAGATAAGTGTACTCTTAATCCCCTTATTTCACCTATTTTCCCCCACCACCTAGGAATAACTTTTAAATTTCCTCAGAAAGAACAGTTACATCAGAGTTATGAAGGAGGATGTATTTATTCTTAGCAAATGCATGAAATATTTAGTGGAAGTGTCATGACTCACTTTCAAGTGTTTCAGCAAACATGCACATTTTGGTACTTTCTTTATAGACATTAGTACGTTTAAAAAAAAGTCATGTCTGGGTAATGGGTTCACTGCCCGTACTTGTATTCTTTCACTTTTACATGCATGAGGTTTTGTTTTGCTGCTGTTGTTGTTTTTGTTTTTTTTTACAGATTTTACTTATTTATTTTCAGAGAGCACAAGCGGGGTAGGGAGGGGGGCAGAAAGGGAAAGGGAGAAGCAGGCTCTCTGCTGAGCAGGGACTCCAATGCAGGACTCGATTCCAGGACCCTGGGATTATGACCTGAGCTGAAGGTAGATGCTTAACCGACTGTGCCACCCTGGTGCCCCCTATGGATGAAATTTTCTTAATAAAAAGTTGGGAGATCAGATGAGTAAGATCTGAGGATCTAATGCAAAACAAGATGACTATAACTAATAACACGGTATCATATAATTGAAATTTGCTGAAAGTAGAACTTAAATTTCTCACACAAAAAATAAATGTGAGATGATGAATGTGTTCATTAACTAGATGGAGAGAATCCTCTCACAATGTACATGAAATCACCATAATGTACACCTTAAATCTCTTACATTTTATTTGTCAATTATACCTCAATAAAGCTGAAATTTTATCTTTTTTTAAGATTTTATTTATTTATTTGACAGAGATCACAAATAGGCAGAGAGGCAGGCAGAGAGAGAGGAGGAAGCAGGCTCCCTGCGGAGCAGAGACTCTGAGAGACCCAGGACTCTGGGATCATGACCTGAGCCAAAGGCAGAGGCTTTAATCCACTGAGCCACCCAGGTGCCCCTAAAGCTGAAACTTTAAAAAAGAAAAAAGCTGGGGTAAAAACTACCTATTCATATTTTGGTTGTGATATTTTTGTGCTACCCTATTCTGCCACTATCTTTTTGCCATTTACTAAAACTGGTAGCCTTGTTGACTCAATTTTCTGTTAACGTGTTCTTATTTCTAGGAGCAATTTTCATATAGATTGTATATACACACACTTCTTAAAATGTCCACGATAATTAAGTAATGTTAAAAAAAAGACATGATGTTAAGCATCTGCCTTCACCTCCAGTCATGATCCCAGAATCGTGGGATCAAGCCCCGCATCGGGCTCCCAGCTTGGCAGGAAGCCTGCTTCTCCCTCTCCCACTCCCCCTGCTTGTGTTCCCTCTCTCGCTGTGTCTCTATCAAATAAATAAAATCTTAAAAAAAAAAAAAAAAAAAAAAAAGACATGAATCCAAGGTGGATTATGTAGGCTACCAAGGAGGTACTCTAAGAGGAGATGAACTTTGCCATCTTCCATTAATCCAACCCATTATCTGACATCTTGGTAACCTATCTAATTTCTGTATTTTATAACAGTAATTACATTGGCAACATAATTTTTGTGTACTCAGTAGGCTTTACTCAACACTGAGGCTCACACAGGACTATCAGCAATTCCTATAGCCTTTTAAATCTCTGGCATTCATCTTTCCATCCACAATATGGGTATACCAGATACATCTTTCTAGAGAGAAACTAATTAATTATATCTTAAGTGCTGGCAAATATGGTAGTCTATACTCAAGCCCTAATTAGTAAAAGTCTACATAATCGAAAAACAGGATACAAAGAATCTTTACAAACAACCTGTTATTTAAAAACAACAAAAAGATAGGACACCTGGGTGGCTCAGTTGGTTGAGCCTTCAGCTCAGGTCATGATCCCGGAGTTCCGGGATCGAGTCCGGCATCGGGGGTCCCAGCTCCACGGGGAGTCTGCTTCTCCTTCTGACTTTCTCCTCGCTCATGCTCTCTCTCACTGTCTCTCTCTCTCAAATAAATAAATAAAATCTTTAAAATAAATAAATAAATACATAAAAACAACAAAAAGAATCCAGCAGATAGGGGCGCCTGGGTGGCTGGCTCAGTGGGTTAAAGCCTCTGCCTTCGGCTCAGGTCATGATCCCAGGGTCCTGGGATCGAGCCTCGCATCGAGCTCTCTGCTCCGTGGAGAGCCTGCTTCCTCCTCTCTCTCTGCCTACTTGTGACCTCTGTCAAATAAATAAATAAAATCTTAAAAAAAATAATAATCCAGCAGATACACCTGTCAGTCAACTTTTGAGGTACTTAATGGGCAGCAAATGTTTATCTACCCTCATCTCAAATAATATTAGGAAAACATGTTTTCTACCAAAACTCTCCAGACAGATTTGGCTCTTGAAGCTTCCAACTCCTTTAATTTGTCTGGTTCTTTCATAGATGTAAAGTAAATACCAAGAATGAAGAATTCAGAATTTAACATTTTCAGTTCACTACTGGTACATACCCGCCCATAAACCAAGATAAAAAGAACATTTGGAACAGGAAAAATGTTTTAAAAAACAAACAAAACATTTAAGAATACTCTCTTTTTTTAAAGATTGTATTTATTTGACAGATCATAAGTAGGCAGAGAGGCAGGCAGAGAGAGAAGGGAAGCAGCCTCCCTGCTGAGCAGAGAACCAGATGCGGGGCTCAATCCCAGGACCCTGGGATCATGACCTGAGCTGAAGGCAGAAGCTTTAACCCACTGGGCCACCCAGTTACCCTGAATACACTGTCTCTTATACCAAGTGAGGAAAAAAAACAATCCTCAAAACAAATGGCGTTTGTTTTCAAGTTAACTCAGTTTTTGGCTTTGAAAAAGATTAATTTTAGAAAACCTATAGGACTGACTACTTAATACTTAACGTGGCTATAAAACTAATTATTGTATCTGTAAGAAGCTCTTACTTATCCAGTCTTTTGCATGACCTATTTTGTCTCTTACAGAATCTAACAGTTGTAGAATCTCATATATAATATTTACGTGTTAATAATCTAATACTCCCAAACAAAAAATATTTTCAATTTTAGCAGACAGCAAATCTATCAAGAAGCACCTGGATATAAGTTATGTGCTCTTTACTAAAACAACAATTAAAGCAGTAAGTTCCCTATTTTTAAAAAGGGCTAAATATTCAGAAGTCCCATTCCCAAGAAAACCTCTTCCTCACTGACAGTTGTTATGATACCTAAACCTCATTTCTACTCCCTCAATTTCATTTAACTTTGTTAAATACCAGTAATATGTTAGTAACACTTACCTTTTCTCCCCCCGAGTTACATGTAAAAATGTTTTTGTGGATATGGCTTTAATATCACAAACTAGAAATGCCAAAGAATCTATAAAATTTTAAACAGATTTGACAAAAGCACCAATCAGCTTTAGGTTTGTAATTTAAATCAGGAATCTCCACCCTCAACAAAAAAACACAGATGTAGACCAAAGATGGAAACATTACCTGGAATGTATTTTATTTTACGGTGATATTCCCAGACATTATTATGTAATTTACACTCATCATCCCAGGGAATTCTCACAATTGTAGAACTCAGTACTTCATTTTACAGATGAGGTTTAAAAGGAGGTTTAGAGAGATTAAGTAACTTGCCCAAGGTTATAGTTAGTAGATAACTATAATGCAGGCCAGGATTCAAATCAACCTTTTTCTCTAGAATTCTTCCCCAAGCCACTGCTTCTTCCTTTATCAACTCCAATGAACATTTGTAAATTCTCCAGTTCCTAAATGGAGGCAGATCTGGATGATCTCAAAAGCAGAACTACAAGACACACCGGGTCGGGGGCGCCTGAGTGGCTCAGTGGGTTAAGCCTCTGCCTTCCGCTCAGGTCATGATCCCAGGGTTCTGGGATCGAGTCCCACATCAGGCTCTCTGCTCAGCAGGGAGCCTGCTTCCCTTCCTCTCTCTCTCTGCCTACTTGTGATTTCTGTCAAATAAATAAATTAAAATCTTAAAAAAAAAAAAAAAACAACAAACCAAGACACATCAGGTCATTCTCAAATTTTTTTGGTCTTGAGACCCCTTTACAGTCTTAAAATTATTGAGGACCGTAAAGGAGCTTTTATTTATGTGGATTACACCTTTTGATATTTACCATGAGGCATTACAACAAAATAATTAAGTACTTAACAATGCAATTAACAACAAACCATCAGTTAACATAAATAACATTTTCAATTAAAAGCTATTTTCCCCCAAATAATTAGAGAGTAACATTGTTTTACATTTTCCCAGTCTTTAAGGTCTAGTGTAATAGAAGACAGTATGGTTCTCATAGCTGTTTAATGCATTCTGTCTGTTGCTCTATATTGCTTTGGTTAAGTATATGGACTATGTGGCCTCACAGATAGCAGGAAAAGAGAAAAGTATAAAAACCTTTTCAGGTAGTTGCCTATATTGACACAATACTAGAACTCAACAAATGATAGTTTCTTAAAAAATAGCTGCATCTTGGAATCTAAATCCCTATCAATCAACTTTTCCTACTTTGACACATATTAAAATCCACTGGTGTAGGAATGCCTGGGTGGCTCAGTCAGTTAGCGTCTGCCTTGATCCCAGAGTCTTGGGATGGAGTCCCCTCAGGGAGCCTGCTTGGGCTAGCACTCTTCCCCTCTCTCTCTGACAAATAAATAAAATCTTTAAAAAATAATAATAAAGTAAAATAAAATACACTGGTATACCTTGCATTCTTTTTTTTTTTTTTTAAAGATTTTATTTATTTATTTGAGAGAGAGGCAGTGAGAGAGCATGAGCGAGGAGAAGGTCAGAGGGAGAAGCAGACTCCCGGTGGAGCTGGGAGCCTGATGCGGGACTCGATCCCGGGTCTCCGGGATCATGCGTCGTCCAACCAACTGAGCCACCCAGGCGTCCCTATACCTTGCATTCTGAAAGGATCAATGACCCATGATGATTTTGAAACATCAGATATTGGAGCGCCTGGGTGGCTCAGTGGGTTAAGCCTCTGCCTTCGGCTCGGGTCATGATCTCAGGGTCCTGGGATCGAGCCCCATATTGGGCTTTCTGCTCAGCGAGAAGCCTGCTTCCCCTTCTCTCTCTGCCTACTTCTCTGCCTACCTGTGATCTCTCTCTGTGTTAAATAAATAAGTAAAATCTTAAAAAAAAAAAGAAAGAAACATCAGATATTGATCACTTAGGAAATAAAGATTTACTGAAATGCTCATCCTTCAAATGCTGACATATTTCACTATAAATATAATATAAAAAAGATTTAAAAATCACAGTCATTAACGCTGATGTTTTAAGAAAAAGCTTAAAAGGACTGGGAAAGCTGTTGAACCTGAGATGTCAACTTTTTTTTTTATTTTTAAGAATTTATTTATTTGTCAGAGAGAGAGAGAGAGAGAGCGCGCGCGAGAGAGAGCGAGTACAGGCAGACAGAGTGGCAGGCAGAAGCAGAGGGAGAAGCAGGCTCTCTGCCAAGCAAGGAGCCCGATGTGGGACTCGATCCCAGGATGCTGGGATCATGACCTGAGCTGAAGGCAGCCGCTTAACCAACTGAGCCACCCAGGCGTCCCCTGAGATGTCAACTTTTAACAAATTCTAATTTTCACTCTCAAATTTTTATCTTTAACAACAAATACTGTCATTCGCTTTCCTCAAAACGACAGGCTCACCTCACTATCAAGAAAATATGTGCCAAACATTTAAGTGAGAAAAACTAGTTTGTCATTCGTTCTTCCAAGTAAAAATGCTGTTCCATGAAATAAGCAGCTCATAACTCAATCTCACAAGTGCTTTTCATTATGAGAAGGATCATACCTTCTTAGGCAGCATAAGTGCTTTATGCATCCTTCCCATTCAGATTCTTAAAAATTAAAAACAAAAAACAACCTACTGAAGAGTTGAGCTTTAGTAAAAATCATTTTTACTGCTTCATCAAGGGCATTCTCACATGGTATGCTAAGGCGCCACCAGTACTTTTAACCAGCTTTGCTTTTGGACCATCAGTGCAAATGTCACTGGAAAAAAGATAAATAGCATCTTAGCATTTTCTATTTTGAAAATAGTTATGATCTCTCAGCTCCCCTGAAAGGGTATGAAGAATCCCCAGAGATCAGCGGGCCACACTTTAAGAACTGCTTTCCCAGGGGGCCTGGGTGGCTCAGTAGGTTAAACACCTGCCTTCAGCTCAGGTTACAATCTCAGTGCCCTGCAACCCAGACCAACACCCGGCTCCCTGCACAGGGCAGAATCTTGCTTCTCCCTCCCCCTCTCCCCCTCCACCCCCTAATTGTGCTCTCTCGTTTGTTCTCTCAAATAAATCTAAAACAAACAAACAAAAAAAAACCCTGCTTTCCTAGATTATACCACCAAAATCTGGGTGGGGGTGGAAACAAAATCCTGTTCATCCCAAGAATCTCCATTCTGTTCTTTTAAGATACACCACCATCATGATTGTTATAAGGGTACTTTAAGGGGAAGGAAATCAAGGACATAAATTGCCATTTAATTGTTTTAATATTATATATAGAGCACTTTTACACTAAACCAGTAATTCTCAATGGGGTGGTTACCTCAGCCAAAGGGCTGCGAGTTAAAAATGTAGAGAAGATGGCACTCCCTATCCCACCCAAAGAGACTTGGGGATGAGAGCCCCCAAACAGCTCTTTCAGCAATCTCCAAGGAACTTTTTAAGTATCCCAAAGTTAAAGACTGTGCGAACTAGTGCGAATTCAGAGTCCAACTCCCAGTCCCAAGAGCAGCTCAGGGTCTGGAAATTCAACGTCGTTCATCAGGAAGCAGCCTTCCCTGCCCCTGCCATTTCCCCTCCCTCTAGAAGGGAAAATCCTTTGAAAGTAAAACACCATTTCTCTGGGGTTTTGAGCTGCGGTGGGAGGTATCTAAAAGAGTGTAGTAGACTAGTCTACAATCTGCAACAAGAAGGCAGTTGTCCTGAGATGGTACAACTCTTTCCCAATTTCCATTTCGAAAACGAGACTGGGCTAATTGACTTCCAAGACTCTTCTCAGCTCTACCTTTTTCTGAGCTGAGAATGTCCAAGAAAAGTGAGCAGAGATATGTCCAGTTATGTCCTGTTAATAACTCCGCGTCTGACGGGAGAGGAAATCAGGGCAATTCGCAGAAAGGAGGGAAAGCAGGTGAATCAACGACACCACTCCTTTCCAGTAGGTGCTAAGAATCTAGAAAAAATAGTCCCTGGGATAAACATGGCGCCCACCGCGGCAGGATATAATCATCAGAAAATAAAAGATTTTCCGCCTCATCCCATCTTATAAATCACGGCGCCAACCCAAAGAAATTTTAGGGCCAAGGGAGGAGACTTTGTAAACTAACTGCAGTGCACTAAGGCTTAGGATGTACTACTGGACGGAGCTGAGATTACATAACACAAGGGAGCGGCACAGCGATCACTCATTTTCCTCCTCGCGCTCAAAAAGAGCGCCCCACTCCTTCACCGGCGGGGGCGCGGCGGGAGAAACCGAGCACTACCCCCCCACCCCGGGACGTCACCTCGCCGTGGCCTCGCTCCCTCGCCCTCCCCTCCCGTCGCGCCCAGCCGTCTCACAGCCGCCCGCGCCCCCGCCCCCTTCCTCGCGGGCCGCCGCCCGCGCCCGCGCCCGCCCACTCCTTCGAGACGCCTCGCGCCGGGCGTGCGTGTGGACGTCGGGTGTGTGCGGGGCCGTGGGGCGCGAGTGCGCGCGCGCGCGCGCCGCGGCGGACGCCGAGGGGCGGGGGCGGTCGGCAGGCAAGTAGGGGCCGCCCGGCCCGACCCGCCGCGCGGCTCCCGGGGCGCACGCACTCACACTTACACTCGCGCTCGCGCGCCGCGCCCCACGCCCGCCGCCACCGCGAGCCGCACCGCCACTTGCAGGGGGCGGGGGCGCGCGCCACCGGGCCCCCGCCCCCACCCCTCGCGCACCCGCCCCATCCCCCTCTCATTGTCTCGCCTCGGAGCGCCTCGCCTAGCGAAAAGATAACGGAACCCCCGGGAGAAGGGGGTGGGGAGAGAGAAGGCTCGCCCGCTCGCTCACTCACCTCCCGTGGTCGTCGCCGCCGGTAGTCTGACCCGAGGAAGGCGCCGTCGCCTTAAAGGGACCTTGCACTCGGCGCCGGGAGAAGGGGGTGGGAGCAGGGGAGGGGACGGGGGCTTGGGGGAGACGGCTGAGAGGGAACCGTTGAGAGCTCGTCTCCCCGAGGGTGAAAGAAACCTCCCTCGGGTTCGAGTGATTTGGGGTGGATTTTTTTCCCGAGGGGGGCGGGGGGGCCCCGAGGGAGGGGGTGGGGGGGGCCAAGGAATGCGGCTCCGTGTACGGGAGCTGGCGCGGGGGAGAGAGACGCCGACTCCCCCCACCGACCCTCTCGCCCCGCGGAGGGATACGTCTCGTCACTTCCGCCCTCCCCCTCTCGTGGCCTTTCAATTGGTTGGAGCGTGTGGCACGTAATGGGCTCATCCTAACTCCTGCCTGGGCTTCTTTTCTAGTCAAGTTTGTCTGGGCCTGCAAATAAATAAATAAATAAATAAAAACATTTTTTTTTTTTTAAAAATGAAATAAAGAATAATTAGCTTCAGAAGCAACATATAAATTTTGGTGAGAAAAATGGCATTTCCAAAGAAAAGATTGCCCAAATCACTTGCTGGACTTTCCAAGTAAATTTTGGGAATCTCCTCACTTTCCATCCAAGGCTTGAACCTAACCAAGAGGGGAACCTCATACCTCAGGCCAGATGATGAGGCCCAATGGCACCAACAACTGTCATTAGAACAAAGGCAGCAAAATGGCACACACTCTTCCTCAGGAGGCATTCAGCCAAGTAGCCTTATAGCATTAGCCTTAAGTGAAGAACTTTTAAAAGCCATTTTTACTCTGAGGGCTTCTGGATTCTGGAAAAAGATCGCATTTATTGTTTATCAAAGTGATTCATGTATGGAAACTACTTTGAAGCCATTTTCAATAGCCTCAGCAGAGATCCTCCATTCTAAGAAAACGTAGATTCCACATCTGTGCTTTTTGGTCCAATCAAGGCTGAGATGGATTGGCCCAAAGAAACCAATGGGTCCAGTCAAGACCATCCTCCTGTAATTCTTCCCCAAACAAAAAGTAACTTCCAGATAGCTAAGAAATTTTGTCCTTTTTTACTTCTAGAGTTGATAATATTGTAATATTTTCCTTGGATATGTGAGTATATTGTTGCTCTCCAAGCAATACACAAATATTTGCTCCAAACCAAATGTAAATTGAAGTACTTAATGCAAGTCTGAGGAGATTCGGAACCATATTTGTTCATTTCTTTATGTATGTACATTCCATTCAAACCACCAGACCGAAAATAGGCCATGGAAGTAGGCATTACAAATTGTGCACCCATGCACGTGTGTGTACACGGTGCCATCCATTTTCATTCCACTTTGTCTCATTTCATACCAAGAACATGTGAATGATTTCAGCTTGTTATTTTTAGCAAGAACTTTATTAATTGGGTTGGAAAAAAAAAATCCCTAATCCTTCTGAAAGTGCTTCTGAAGCCTTTCCAGACCTGATCTGGAAAAGCCCATGATGGGATTATGGAATCAATCACCAGAAGACAAATTCTACATGAAGCTCAAATCCTATTTTATGCTTTCCTGCAGTAATTATAATTCATTATAATATTATTTGCCTCTGAAATATTCTTGTTGAAATGTATTTGGCCATACTGAAAATTCTAGCTCATCCTCTCTGACAATGAGGTCTAGTCCAGCAGACTGCATGGCACACTGTTGACCAATAACCATTAGCATACCATGCTGAAAATGTGTCATGTATCCATTCACTTCTTCACCACATTTTTTATTGAGTACTTTGCTATATGCAAGCCCTGGTCTAGGTGTTGGGAGTACAACAACAAAGCAAGCAAACAAAATTCCTGATTTCATGAAACTTGTACTCTAGTGGGGGGAGCTATACAATATATACATAGACAAATTGTTCCAATATCTATTGTTGAATAACAAATGGCCCCAAAACTTGGTGGCTTAGAACTACAACAATTTTATTGTTGTCTTTCATGGTTCTGGGAGGCAATTAAGCTAAGCCAAGCAGTTTTCACTTGGAGTCTCATACAGTAGCTGGGGCTGAAATCATCTCAAAAGCTTCCTCAAATATCTGGAAGTTGGTGATGGCTGTTGGCCAGAACAGCTGACTGTTGGCCTTTCAATGTGTCCTGGGCTTCCTCATATCATAGTGGCTGAATTCCAAGATTGAGTGCCTCAAGAGGACCAGGCAGAAATTGTATGGCTTTTTGTGACCTAGCCTCAGAGGTCACAAAGCATCACTTCCACCACATTTGCAGGCTGCCCTCGATTGAAGGCCAGTGGGAAATATCTCTCAAAGGAAGTAGTAGAAATACCACATGGTAAGAAGAGTCTGTGGCATGGGAAATCTTGTTGCCATCTTGGAAACTATAATCTACCACACATCTTATCAGCAAATATATAGTAGGTGACCATAGGCTAGGTGCTATGGATGGGGAAAAGGGAAGGAGAGGGGGAATTGGGAGTGGTACAGAGGTGGGGATGGGAAAGTCGTTATTTTATGTGGGGTGGTTGGAAAAGGATTCATGATTAAGGCGATATTTGAGCGCAGACCTGAAGAAAGTGAAGCCAATTTCAGATTTTTCTCTTAGTGAAAGTGAATTCATTGGAGAATTTTGAGCCCAGGAGTGACATGACCTGACTAACATTTTTAAAGGAACACTCCGGCTGCTTTTGGAGAATAATGGGTAGGGGAAAGTATATGCAGGAAGATGACTTAGGAGCCTTTTGCAATAATCCAAGCGAGGTGTGGTGGCCTGGACCAAGTGGGAACCGTGGAGCTGCTGCTTCAACTGAGTTCTGCAGTGTGTTGTTTAGTTCTCTGTGACCTATTTTTCTGTAATTTTGTTTGTGTCCTGGAAGACAGGTTTTGTTTTAAGATTTTTTTATTTCTTAGAGGGGGAAGGGGTGGGGGGAGAGAGAGAATCCTGCAGCAGGGACTCCCTGCTGAGCATGGAGCCCCACTCGATTCTACTCGGGCTCAATCCCAGGACCCAGAGATCATGACCAGAGCTGAAATCAAGAGTCAGCTGCACAATGGACTGATCCACCCAGGAATCCTGCTGGGAGACAGTTTTAATCCATAATGGCTAACAAAATGTGTGAGTCATGGTGCCCTGCCTGCCACAAAGAAATAAAGGAAGACCATCATGCTGAATGTTAAAATGGGAGTTTTTTGGTGTCCCTGAGGCATCTTTGAGGAAAGAGTTCAGGAAACAAAGGTAAGGATCAGCAATCAGGGAATGAAGCAAGCTCTTTGACATTATAAGAGATGTCCTAACTATGCCACAGCAGGAGGATTGATCAACTGCTGAATGACTAATTGCTGGAAGAAATCAGTACTAGAGACATTTTATAACTTTCGGGGGATATGAAGAGAACTCCACCACCTTGCAACACTAGAGCAACGTCTGCAAAAGGACTCTATAGTTAGTGCTCTCCCATACACAGGAATGTATTCCCTGTGCTAAAGGGAATATTAATTTGGACAGTGTTGGAACATTTTGCTGTCCTCAGGTGACGCACAAGTTTCTAGAATGAATAGTACTGATAGCTGTGGTCTCTCATATTTGACCCATCTTGATAATGATGGGAAACCAAAACAGCAGAACACAGAAACCTTAGAATTCCATTCACATGTGCCTCTACAACATATTTGGGAGGGGTCTAAAAGCCAGTCCATTTTGGTATATTGAAGAAGTTGTACCTTAATACAGCTGCTAAAAAAGTACCCCAGTCTTCAAGAGCCAACTTAGAAAAATTGAAACTTCTCCATATGGGTTTCCAAGAAAGGTCAAAAGTTAATGGAAGTCCCAAGTTGGGCATTTCACAGTTAGGTAGCCGGAGACTGCTTCTTTTCTAGTTTATGGAAACACTTACTTGCTTTCTTGGCTTATGGTTTCTGCCACGAGTTGAAAATTAGAACCATGTGTGGCTTGGAGAGTGTCAAGGGAGAGAGACAAATGATTTCAACATGTGTTTAAAAACAGTGATCCATGGGTGCCCGTCTGCCCTTGTTTTGCTAATATCCAGACCCAATCACCCACTTCTTGGGTTCAGTGTGAAGCTGACCCGTACTTGTCAGGATAGGGAGTGGAGAGGATTGGGAGGTCAGTCCAGGCAGAAAGCAGCTTTGTGGGAGACAATGCCAGGTTTCTTTAAAATGAGCGTCTTGCTCTCTGCAACATACACTCAGGGTGGTCAAAACCAAAAGCGCAAAGGAAGCTACTCATTCTGGAAGTGGTGAGAGCTAGAAAAACAGTGGAGAAATTTTCACCATCAAAGCATCTCCCAGCCCCAAAAGATTGACAGCTGTTGCACTGAACCTGGGAGTCAAGAGAAGTCCACACATATGGGTGGGAATATATGCATAATGTAATGGGATATGCCTGATTTGATGGGGAAATCATTGTGACATAAAAGGCAAGTGATCTGTGTTTGACCAATGACAAATAAAAAATGGGGAACCCAGAGGCTGCTGCTAGGTTTTATTTAAAAATATTATGTGCTACCATCTTATGTTTAGAGGAGTTGAGGACTTTCCTAGGCGCTCAGAAAATTCTCAAGAGGTGAGAAATAACTGGAGGAAGTTTTCAGACTGGGTTTCTAAAATAAACGTTGCTGGGTCACCTGAGTGGCTCAGTGGGTTAAAGCCTCTGCCTTTGGCTCAGGTCATGAGCCCCCCATCCGGCTCTCTGCTCAGCAGGGAGCCTGCTTTCCTCTCTCTCTCTCTCTCTCTCTCTGCCTGTCTCTCTGCCTGCTTGTGATCTCTGTCTGTCAAATAAATAAATAAAATCTTTTTAAAAATTTTTAAAAAATGTTGCTCATTAGCTTTCAGTAAAAAGCAACTGAAGGTCTCTGTCTTCTAAATATATTTTGCAAGAAATGTACGAGCAGCGATTTCATCAGTCATCTCAAGACTTCTCTGAGTTGCTGTATGATTTCATGGAAGGTAATAATTTCATTAAACTTTGAATTAAATTAATATTATTTAAGAGACACCCAGAAGCAAAGCTACATTTGTTTCATCTAGGTTGTTGCTACAGAGTTGAGCAGGTATGATTATCAAGTAATTAAACTGATTCCATAAGGCTTCATGGAAAAATTAATTGGATTACTTTATAGACACACTTGTTATGTGGTTTGTTCACTGTAATAGACTGTAAAGTAAAATTTAATTAAAATTTCCTTTTTTTCTCTAGGATACATTCTTTTCTAATTTAGCAGTGTTTGTATTTTATTATAGTCATGAATAATTTCCAGAACACAACTACAGACATTAAACAACTTGATTCACTCTTCTGAAGGACAAGAGGATTAACATCATTGTTTTATAGATGAGGAGACTCAGATAGCCTCCAGAATTTAGTTTTAAAGCTTTCTGGTGTAG